>VOPJ01014175.1:0-70777 GCA_014673585.1 Semibalanus balanoides
CGGTTATAGCTTCTCTTGGAGCTTCTCAAAAGCGTCGTCACAGGTTGGGTTGGGTTGGGTTGGGTCGGGTCGGGTCGCTCATAATCAGATTTTTATCATATACCACGTAAAGACGAGCGAGCGCGAAGCGCTCGCTCTTAAGTAGCAATGCGTTACATTAAACGGGCTCCGCAAACCTAGATGGAGGATTAATTGTAAACGTGTGACCTGTTATGTAATATTATAAGGCGGTGTCAAATGACAAAAACAAACTAATCAATTTGCAATTATCTCGCTAGGGGCCAACCGTAGCGTATATTACGCAACGGATGCAGGGACGGGAGCTTTGCAACTGCATCCCGAACCGTGATATAGCAGAAGGAGATCGGCATCCGTGATACGTTACGCCGAAACGGTATACCATAATGTTTTTTGCAGGCGATTTCCTGTGCGTGTGTGTATGAGTGGTACGAACCTTGTTCACGATCTGCTGCTGCTTTGAGTGTTTCTGACGGAGGACGAGCACCTCACGCCAGAGCGACTCATTCTCTCGCTTCATCTTGTTGAGGTGGGTGTCGAGCGTTTCCTGCTTGCCCTTCATCGACTTGACCTCACCGTAGAGACGTGCCATCAGCTCCCCCGAGGCGGCGTGCGGCAGGTCCTTGTGGTGCGGAATCTGACGGACAGATGGCAGCACGTTACGGCCCCGCACTCGGCAACGTCGATGGGGGGGGGGGGACGTCCGGGGTGATAATGATAAGGACTTTAGGTAGCCGCAACAAGTAATCTTGGCCGCAACTACTTGGTTATATGACGCCCAAACGTCCTGGGAAGGGTAAGGGGAAACGCGGAGAGGTGGCGCATTTGGATGGGTGGGGGAGGGAGGGTATGGAGGGGAGTGAGGTGGGGAGGGAGGGGAGGTAAAACCAAAGGATGGCGCGGCCGGATGACAAATAATTGAGCTAGAGGTGATCCAGGCAATGCAAATACAACCAATGACCAGACAGGCCAATGCCAAACCGCTCTGGAATTAGGAATCAGGCCGGCCCAAAACACAGCTGTGAATTAGGACATCAGCCGGCCCAACACAGCTTGTGAATTAGGACATTACAGCCGGCCCAAACACAGCTGTGAATTAGGACATCAGCCCGCCCAACACAGCTGTGAATTAGGACATCAGCCGGCCCACACAGCTGTGAAGGTGGACAATCAGCCGGCCAACACGCTGTTGATTAGGACATCAGCCGGCCCCAACACAGCTGTGGAATAGGACAGTCAGCCGGCCCAACCACAGCTGTGAATTTAGGACATCAAGCGGCCCAACACAGCTGTGAATTAGGACATCAGCCGCCCAACACAGCTGTAATTTAGGACATCACCCGCCCAACACAGCTGTGAATTTTAGACATCAGCCGGCCCACACAGCTGTGGATTTAGGACATCAGCCGGCCCAACACAGCTGTGAATTAGGACATCAGCCGGCCCAACACAGCAGCTGTGAAGTGTGGCGCCAACCGACGTGACTGCTGTATGTAAATGGACCAGTCACTGTATCTAAACGGAGGAGGGGCCAGCAATGACGAAACACTGCTATACATAAAGCAGCACACGCATGGGATAGATATATACTTGTCAAAGGCTTTTTTGAGAAAACGCGGGTCTTAGGTCGAAACTGTAGGCAATTTGTATTTACAGCACGTGTAGTAGTCTTAACAGTTAAAGGGAATGTTTCACCTTAGGCAATTACTGGGAGGGAATTTTGGGGGCTGCACAAATATTATAAGGGAATGCAAGTGGATGTATGTGGCGTAAGAACAAAAATTTTCCCAAAGCTTAACCATTTTTAAGCAATTAAATTTTGAATTTGCAAAAGAGGGTCTATGATAGGGTCCATGGCCGCCATGCAAGTCCCGCCGCTGACTTGCTGACAGCCACTTCAAAATTGTTGGTCCCGGGAGAAAAAGGACTGTTTTCGAACCTTGGCTGTTGGTGACAGTATTACCTGCTGCGAGTACGATAACAAAAGACTTGTTTGTATTGAAGTCGCCATAATTGTCTAAAAAGATTAACGAGGATTGATTGAGAAGATTTATCTCAATAATGATGTCATTGTCCCAAATTAAACCAATATAAAGTTGAGTGATTTTTCGAGAAACAAATATCACCATCGTTTTCAGCAGCACTTGCTTCATATTTTTACAACAACGAGCGTATATTTGACAACTTTCAGAAAGGTAAAACATTCCCTTCAAGTGACTCAACACAGCCAACGAGAGCTGAGCAGGCACGTAGCCAAGGGGGGACGCCCCCCCCCCCCTCTGGATGCCCGACGGGCCCTTTTGGCGCGCTGCCCGCGAACCGCCAGAAGTCCATGTCTGTCCCCCACTAGGCTGTCGGTTTTGAGTCTGTGACCATGGCGGAGCTAAGAAAGGCATCTTGTTAAACCTGGACTGGCTGAAAACTGTACAGGAGTTGGCTGACTCCCGAAGAAGCGACCTGGGCCATGTGTCATCTCCATTGAAGAAGGCGTACAGCGCACTGAACTTTGGCGTGCTGATGTAGAGCCGTTTTGCTGGAGAAAATTCCACCGCACAAAATGTACTCTTCCAGAAATTCTGGTGTAGTCCGACATTCACAAATAAATAACAGGTCAGGCGGCCACGCTAAGACTAAAGGCCATTCTTATTAAAGAAAGAAAAATCGAGCCACGGCCAATTTTATTGTATTTTTTTTAATCATAGGCTTTGATCTGCGAGCTGTTCGACTGTTGTGACTGTTGTACTGTTCGATGTCTGGCAAATAAACACAAGAAACTCAATAATACTAAGCGTGCTGTCGTTTTCAACTAGTTTTGTTGATAATAACGACTTGGTTATAGTAGAACATGGCTCAGCATCTGAGAAAAAATCGAGCCGTGGCTCGTTTTTTTATAAGAACGGCCCCTGGACATATTTATCGGTCGGCCACGGCGCGCAGGGGTCACCGGGTCACGGCCAGCGTGAAACACATCTGACATGACGTCACACACGCGGGTCCCGCAGCCGCACAGTGGGGCCTTTTCCCGATTAGCCGGAATTAATTAATGACGGCCAAGCTGACATCCGCAGTAAAACCAGCTGCGGCATATCGGAAGAGGAATCAATTGCGCATGTTTTTTGAGAGCAAAAAATAAAAAATAATAATAAAATAGGGGGGTTCGAAATGGGGCACCCCTCTGCTGAGCCGATTTTTTCAAAATTTTGACAAAAATGTGCAATTCAGTTTTAAATAAATAATAAATTGCAAGACGCCAGGCGGGGCGAAACGGTTTAGAAGCAGCAAGCGACAAACCAACGGGGTTCTGGCCCGCAGGGAAATAGGGTAAAACCTTGCCTGTATTGACCTACTAAACCTCATCCATCAAATTGCCTGTAGCAGTCAAACGGGCGAGTGGGGCGCAGTTTCTGGGTCGGGACAGCATCAGAACATTCTGGCGACCTCGCTGGCATGCAGGGGCCTATTTTAAGGGAAAACCACTAGGGGGGCAAAATAAGATCCAATCATAGCACACAAAGGCAAAAAGACGTAAGCATTACTCTGATCGATAGCTCGTGGCGGGGGCGTCTAAACGTCCCCTTCTAAATTGTCGATCATGGGGAGTAGACGGAATTAATCAAACAGCACACCGTTCGATAGCACGCCACAAATCATGTCGAAAATATTTGGTCGTTTTTGGGCTCAGGTCAAAATTCAGGTCACAAGAGGTCATCAGAGGTCAAGTTTTCCAAGTATATTACTTTGCTTCAGAAACCCCCAAATATATCGGGGAAAACTATCTAGCTAGGAACAAACGGAACAAAGCAATCCGACAGCTATTGACAAATGCAATTCACCACTTGTGCCCTCAATGTTTTTTCAGGTTAATAGTTTTAGGCTAAGTGCCAGTAGCGTAGCCAGGATTTCGCTCAGGGGGGATCCGCGGCCAGAAAAGGGTCCCAAATGGCTTGTGCGAAAAGGCCCACACAATTTATGACACATCATTTTCCAACGCAGCTTTATATGTAAAACACTAACTCTATTTAACCCGATTGGCGTCAGGGGGGCTAAAATGACGTTTTTCGCAAACAAATTATTAAATATTTAACCTATAGAATAGCAAAACTTTGTAACCTTTCCAAATATTGTATTGCACATCGAATGGTGTGCTTCTTTCAAAACGTTGCATTAGGAGAGGGTCCAGGGCCGTTTTTAGGGGCAAACTCGGCCGTTTGGACCCAAAGCCCTTCCATGGTTAATCACTCATGGAGAGTTGTTTGTTAATTGTTTTAGCAAAGTATTAGCATAACAGGTATCGGGAGATTATGCAATGTTCTTTTACATGGCTATCTCGAAATTTCGAAATGTTGATAAAAACATTGTTTTACTTATTTTTGCTTCAAAATGATTATGGAGCTTTTCTCCATCCAATGGCGATAGCCAACACCCCATGCTAGCTTGTAATTATTGTGATGTGTTTACATGGGCGCCGGGAACCTTTCGAAAATTAGAGGGGACAGGGGCATTTTGAATTCGATTTCTTTCCATGCAACCCCATAGGCGGAATGTCAAAATTGAAAAATGTTGCGAAGCGCTGGCCGCTGCCCCCTCCCTTCCCTCCGGCCTCTTGCGTTTATTGTCTGTGTTATGTTTGTTTACCTACACTGCAGTCAAAAACTCTAAATTTATGTTTTCCTTAAATTCGTGGTATCTGGACTCTAAGGCTTAGTAACTTGAAGTAAAATTATTGCAGCTTAGTCGTTAAAATTTTGCCATTTATAGCTATAAGATATGAGGAAATCTACGCGAAGAAAAAAAAATCAGCCACCTATAAGCAACTAAGAATTCACAACTTTTGCGATTATAGGACTCTCACTCGTACCATTATTGACTGTGTAGGAGCTGAGCGAAAAAGCTAACCAAGGGCAAAAATATTAGCCTTTTTCACGAAGGATTTTTACCGGGTAATGGGGCGTTTTTGGGGCATTGGGGTTGTTTGGTTTATAATATTAAGATGCGGCTGATTTTTTGCATTTTTGAATTAAGAACATTTTGGACCTAACAACCGTGTCACGTAGTCATAGCTCTAAACACTGGCCCCAAACCATCCCTTCATTTAAACCAAATACCCAAACGCCCCAATCGCCCGAAACGCCCCCAATTACCCGGTCAATAAAGTCCGTGATAAACGGCTATCGTTTGAACCCGCCCCCCCCCCCCAATAAAAAATCCCATATCCAAAGCAAAAAGTATGCTCCAAATAAAGTATCCCCAATCCCAAATGTTGATCAAGGGCAAGCCAAAATAAATGGGCCCAGAAGGGCCGTGCTCCCCCGGACGCCAATCAAGTCCACCGGTGTCCACTGCTGGCTGGAGAAGACCCTCTGTTGTGCGTGAAGTGTGCTCGCTCTAATCAGCCCCTTAAAGACCCCCGTCGGCTGAGGGGCACCGGTCGACTGATGAACACTCTTGTCACCTAAAAGGTGCCCATTTTTCCGTCTCTCAGTGGCACTTTTTCGAAGCTGAAAGTTGCCTCTATCGTTCTGAAGGACGCGTCGCTGCGTGACGAGACGATGCTGTATGTTATCCCGCGTGGAACATCTAGAGAGGAACTTGGGACAAGCATGAATGGACCTCTCTGCGGGCCCGCAGGGCCCTCTGTCAGCCTAAGACGTACTATTGTCGGCCTTTGAGGATCTCCGTCCGGCCGAGAGGGCCTCGTCCAGCTTGAGGGGTCGCCTTGGCCGCCGAAGGGCCCTCGGCCAGCTCGAGGACCCTCAGCCACTTTGATATCTTCGGCCTCCAAGGGACCTCGGCCAGCTTGAGGGTCCTCAAACAAAGGGGCCCTTGGCCCAACTCCAGGACCCTCGCTGCTCAGAGGGCCCTAGCCAGCTCTAGGGGTGCTCTGAGTTTCCTTGAGGTGCCGGAGCTCTATGCTCAAGGCCTGCCGAGTCGTGTGAGAGATTCTCGGGCAGCTTGATGCTCCCCATAAGACCCTCAAATAGCTTGCAAGGCCCTCGGACAGCTAGAGATTCCTCAGTCAGTTTGAGGTGGCCCTCAGTCTATGTTTTGAGGGCCCTCATGGGCTTGAGGGGCCTTTCGACTAGCTCGGGGACCTCTGGAGGCTCAGGGTCGGCCACAGCACATGAGGGTCTCAGTCGGCTTGTAAGGGCTCTCGGCCAGTTCGAGGGGCTGTCAGTCAGCTTGATGGGACCCTTGGCCCAGCTCGAGGGGCCCTCGGCAGCTTGAGGCCTCAAGCAGCTTGATCGAGGAGGCCCTCACACCGAAGGGCCTTCAGCCACCTTGGAGGGGCCTCGGCCAGCATTGGGGGGGGGGGCTCGGGCAAGCTTGGGGGCCCTGGAAAAGACTGCTTGAGGGGGCCCTCGGTCAGCTTATGGGGCCTGGCCAGCTTCTAGAGGGGCCCTCGTCAGTTTGGAGGGCCATTGCGGCCACGTTGAGGGGGCCTTCGGCTGGCTCGAGGGGCCCTCTTGCCAGCTTAAGGTGAACCCTCAGCCACCTTGAGGGGTCCTCATCATCCTTCGAGAGGAGATCATTTGCCAGCTCTAGGGGGTCCTCAGTTCACCTTGAGGGGCCCTCGCCCGGCTTGGGGGGCCCCTCGTTAGCTATCAGGGGGCCTTTGGACAGCTTGAGGGCCCTCAGCCACCTTTGAGGGGCCTCGGGCGGGTTGAAGGCCCTCGGGATAGCAGTCGAGGGGGTCCTCAGTCTAACTTGATGGGGTCCTTGGCCAGCTCGAGGGGGCCGCTCAGCCACCTTTATGGTGCCTTTTGCCAGTCGAGGGGGCCCTCAGGCAGCCACGGGGGGTCCTAGGACCCATAGGACCCCCCGTGGCTACGCCACTGCTAAGTGGTAACCAAATGTCACGATTGCATTTTCTGCTAAACGAAGTTTTTGTGAACTCATTCTTATCGGTGAACCTAAAAAGAAAACTTTTATACCACCCAATTCGTGTTTTGTCTCCTAAGACACTTTTGAATCATATTATGAGACTGGGTTAGAACATCTCAAAATTGACCACAGGTTAAGGTCATTTTTGACCCATTTGTAGGTCAGTGCATATGGGGTGATGCGTCTCGACGAGACAAAAACACAGTAGTGTCATTCGGACGTCTTTATCTTAATTATATTAACAGTTATTGTCAAACAAGTGTTTGGACGTGAGATGACCTCAGATGACCTTTCAGAGGTCACTGAGCAACGATCGCACCTGGGTCATCAATAATTAGCTAAAATACCATTATATGAAATAATTTACTTTAACTAATGCATATTCTCTAAAAAGAAACATTTGTATATTTTCCCATTGACTCTAATGCAGGGGTTCCCAGCCTAGGGAATTCCCCACTAGGGGGATTAAGTGGACCACAGGGGGGGGATGGCAGACTTCTCAGATTAAAGAACTCGAGCTGAAAGAACAAATATCAGAACACCTGGTACATACCTAGCTCTCAAAAGGGAAATCGACCGGTAATTTCCCATAGGTCTATACAGACGAACCTGACGACATTCTCGATGGCGCTTAGCTCGAGACCCTTTTCATGTGCTCTGTGGATGAGGTACCAGCCGATCTGCAGGAGTTAATTGGCATGACATTCAGCGCCGAGGCCAATGATGAGCTCCAGATGCTCGATAAGGAAGGATTGGGGGCAAAGATGCGACTCATATACCCCAACAATCTAAGAAAAGCAATGCATCAATTCATTTCATTTTTTTCTCAACATTTAATTGCGAGCAGGTTGTTCTCAGCTCTGGAGAAATTTTAAAAACGAAAAAGAAAACAAACTTAAAGACGTCCGAAGCCTCACCTCTGGTGTGTCAAAAAACTGATCTAGACAATCGAAAAGACTGACGGCGAAAGAAGCAGACACAACCATCGTTATTGACAGCACCAAGGGCTACTTGTGACTAATTGCAGTGCTTTGTAACGAGTTGTTCCTTCAAAATTCACTGAAGTACGGATACCCTGCAATTGTGTATGTTTAAAATACATTTTAAGATGATGTAAAGATAAAACTAAAGGAGGGAATTGGTGGCATCGCTGTGACAAATGGGGGAATTTCGACCGAAAAAGGTTGGGAACCACTCCTCTAAGTGAGAGGTTTACAAAATTGACCTGACCTTAGGTTGATCTATTAAAAAAAGTAACTTGTACTGTAATTATTGCCTGATGAAATCCTGCAAGGTTTCAAATCTCTCGGACAAACATTGTGGCTTCGGCACGACCAAAACATTTTTGGAGGTAACGGTCACGTGAACGTGAAATGGTGACCGAGCTAGATGACCGAGAGCAAAACTTTCACATTAATTATGGGTAATTGATTTGCCCCAACAGCTGTTGCCAAATTTTACGGCGCTGCACGACGCCATTTTTTTGCTATCCTCGGAAAACCTTCCCTAGAGAGCGTCTTAACGTCCCCTCTCCCCGGCACGGGCGCTTTTTGAGTAAGATACACAAAAGCGCATTTTAGTGTCACAAATTGCACCCTCCTTGGAAACGCCAAAAAGTCATAGTAGGAAAGAAGATAGGGGTAATGGGCATGCACAAGAGCGTTTCTGAGAAGAAAAAAAAAATTGTGAGCATAAGAAAATTATATCTCCTGTCCCAACCATGGGCGTCGCCAAACCGAGCGGTCCATGGGGCCGCGGCCCCAAAATCGGCTCCGAACCCCAAGATTAGCAGGATTGTAATATAACCCTATTGGAGTGGGTGACAAAACACCTGCCTACTGGTTCCCCCCCACACACCACTATGAATTTTGATATCATGTTCCTGGTCCAACAACCCCTGATCTCCCCTTCTCTGCCGTTAATGAGCAATTATTTAAAGGATAATTGCAAACCATGAGCTTTCCGAAATAATTTAAAGGATAATTATTTCGCTAAGAAATATAAAAAAATAGGGAATATCATCAAACTTACCATTGTATTCTTATAGATTTATGAACAGGTAAGTATATCTTATTTTACTTTGACACGCGCTTGACCGGGGTCTTATCCGAGCGCCATTGACCGGGGGGGGGGCAAATAGTGCCCCCTCGTTATCTCCGGAACCGATGATCGTAGCGAGACGCTAGGCGGCATTCGAAAGCTCTCATCAAGATGCATCTCAATCATACACGAAATTTTTGAATCAAGGTCGCATATCAGGTCAAGGTCAGGTCAAAGGTCAAAATCGAGACATTTGAGTTTACGGACCATACTTTCCATCCAGAGCCTTTGATTGCAACCATGATCACCAAAGCTCCCCCAAGGTTGTGAAACACATCCTGCATGACTGATTTTGTTTGCAAAGGTCAAGGCAAGATCCGGTCACAAAGGCACCATCCGAAACAGATTTTGGAAATAGTCCTGCGACAATGTTTTATGGGCTGTTTTATGCGTATAAATCGATAATGATAACAAGGCACCATCGGAGCTCATTGAATTGAGAAGTTATTGTCAAGCTGAGGTCAAATTCAGGTCAAATGAGGTCAATTTTTTTAATTGATAAATTTTAACAAAAAGAGCATGTTTTTAGACCAGTTTAATCTCAGAAATACATTCCTGACACCTATTTGTCTTTATCTTATCAAAATAAGCAAAGAAAAACGCAATTTCAAAATATTACGTCATCAGTTACCATTCTAAGGTTTTCTTAGTAAAAATGGTGCTCTTTATTTGAAACTTGTGTTTTATTTTGTTGTAACACCTTTCTTTCCAATAAATATCTCGTTTTTTATATTTTTAGCAACAAAAAATAAAAAAATTGCAAAAAAATGAGTCAAGAAATTAAATGTCAATATTTTTGATTTTTTATCATTATTTATATGTCTGTCTGATTTTGTTCGAATTTTAATTTTATCTTTTAAGTTTCTCCCCTTTTCACAGCTTTTCAAGTATTGGTATTGTATTGCTAAATTCAAGCATAGTGCTTGAAAGGCTATCGTTAAGTCAAAAATGGCGACATTCTTTTTAAATTTGGTTTGTATGTTTCTTGAACACCACCTTTACATATATTCCGGTTTTTGATGTGACACAAAAAAACTAAAACAAAACAAATGTAAAAAATGGGGTAAAAATCAAAATTTTGATGTATCCATGTAACAATTTTACCCAATGTAACCATGTACCAAATGTAACCATTTTACAGCTGCTTAAATATGAGTGATTTTGTCGCTAAATTCAAGAAACGTGGACGTCACAAAACGGTGTATATCTATACCCCCAAATTATGTAACATTCCAAAAATTTTCCAAACCAATGTAAAATTGAATTGCGCGGGAAGGTACTGAAAGTGTCCAGGTTGATTATTATTGAATGGTTTGGTGAGTTTACGAATAAACGACAGCGGGGTTCTGCCCCGCAGGGAATAGGCTTAACCTTGCCTGTATTGACCTCACATAACCTTATCATAAAATTGCTGTAGCAGTCAAAGGGGCGAGTGGGGCGCAGTTTCTGGGTCGGAACAGCATCAGAACATTCTGGCGACTACGCTGGCATGTGTCTCGAAGCGTCAATCACCGTCAACCTTTATATAAAGTTACATGTATATATGACATGTTATTTTGCATGCGCTTCCGTCAACGAACTTCAGGTTCGATCGCACTTTACATATGCTTACCGAAGGTTAACAGAGTAAATCCAATGCCAGATTCGAAAAATTCAGATATTTTTGGTTCTGGGCACTGCAGTTCGAAAGGGAAAACCTCAACCGTTCACATTTGTCATTTCGGCAGGCTACGGGGCGAAAGGCCCCACTGTGAGCCGGCCGGCGCGGCAGAAGCTCATTGTGTGCCTCTCGGGTTCCGGAGCCGCACGCATATTCCGCGCTCCCACCACCACCCCAGCTAGCGCCTCGTCACATGTATCCCCATGCCATTGCGATTTGCGATGCATTTATACAAATGTGTTTGAGATGGAAACTGGACTGAAAGTATTGTCCCCCACCAAAAATTATGCTTGTGCGAGATGTAATATACAGTCCAGGGGTGTGGTTTTATCAAAATGATTGTGGGTGCTCAAATAGTTGAGGTGCCCTATACCTATGGATCAAAAAAGTTATTTGAGAGGCGGTAAATAGTGATTAGTGATATTGTCGTAAAAATACAATTTTTTGTGATGTGCAGCTGTGCATCATCGTCGCTGCAATTAGTAATTTTAGTGAAGGTGACCCAGTCACTGGCGGATCCAGAAGTGGGTTGCGGCGATTTGGGGGGCTAAAATAATAAACAATGCAATTAATTGGGAAAACTGGTAGGATTTGGCCTCCTTGTACCTTATTGAACGGTTTAAAGGCAAATGTGCCTTCATAAAAGTTTATTTAAATTTCTTCTACATTGGAATATGTGTCAAAGTGAAATTTTGACCATTTTAGGCGATTTAGGGAGACTAAAGCCCCTACCGCCCTATGGATCCGCTAGAGCCTAGAGGGGACCCTCAGTCCTAACAGGGGCCTGACGCTCCTTCGGGGCCCCTTTGGATTGCTTTGTCCTCCCACCCGAAAATACAAACCGACGCCACTGGTTCTTACACCCCTGGATACTGGATAGTTACATACCATACCCAACAGGCGCGGATCCAGGGGGCGCTAGAGCGCCTCTCCCCCTCCCCCCCCCCACTGAGCTGGGTCGCGCCCGAGAGCTCAACCTTTTGCATGTGCGTCCCCCTTGACCGAAATCCTGGATCCGCGGACTGCCCAAAACCAAGAGCAATAATAATTAACTTTACATTTTTTGAAACCAAACTATTATAGTCTGTCTCTGTCTTTTCATTTTTCATCGATACGGTCACTTGATCACGGTAAAAACCGACCAAAAAAGGTCTCCAGTAACGGTAGTTAATTCTATCGCATATCATAACCACCAGGTGCAAATCTAAGTGGGCGCTAGGCGCACGCCCCCTCCCTGACCGCGGTCGCCGGCGCGCCCGAGGACCGCAGAACTTTTTGTAGTGGCGCTCCCCCCCTCCCCCCACTCCTGACCGAATACTGGATTCACGCCTTTTGACCGCCGCCGTGGTGATAAAATCAAAAGTAATAATTGCCCCTCAAGGTCACGGGGTTCACGAGGCCACTTGGTTTCGGCCAGATTTGGTAGGGTGCCACCGACGTTTTACAGCCCTGGCAATGATTGGCATTGTCATGTCAAGTTAGATAGGGCACTACTCGGCTACTAATTAGACATATTGAATATCCTGGATTTCAGACATCTCTAAGTGTCTAAGAATATTTTATATTTTTGTATTATGACGCATCTTAAAATTGATACAAGAACTACACTTACCAGTGGGTACTATTTTGGATACATAGCATGCTTTGCGAGGATTTTATTTCAATGAATGCTTTAATGCTGATTGGCAAGAGCTTAAATATTTCCTGTGTGTTGATTGCGACTACATTTTTTATGATAATATGTCTTCAATAAGTTAAGATATTAAATTATAAATCAAATCATGAACATGATTCAGTAAAAATGGTATATTGGTCTTTGACTTTATATTTTTATTTGCTAGGCTGCTCAGCGTATTTTTTTCTCAAAAATTAGCTGAAAACTTCAGCTAATATTTAACATAATATTGTTGTCTGCTGATTTATTATTGTGGGTGCTCAGAGGGTATTGTGGGTGCTCAATTCAACTTTGTGGGTGCTCAGGCACCCACAAAGAGATAGGAAACCACACCCCTGATACAGTCCCGATACACACAACCAGTATTTTGCGAGCGCGAGGACGACGGATAAAACATATCTGTCCCGGACAGAAAGCGTCATTAATTACATTCTGGTGGTCGAGTCACACATAAAAACAAGCATAATCGTACCCGTACCATCTGGCCGACAGCCGCGCATTGAGACTGCCACGTTGTCACGCTCCAGGCCACGTGAGAGAGGAAATACCAAGGTTCATAAGATGGAAATACTTGCTCCCACAAAACATGCCTCGCACACAGCCCCCGCAGCTATGGAGGTAATCATGGTTTGATTGGAGCTGCGTAGTGGCCGGGATGCCGTCAGGACGCCTGCCTGCGGCATGTGATAGAATGTGCCACTGCCCTCACGCAGCGAAGACACAAGTTGACATGCAGCCGCCGGATATCACGCGGACTTAATCAGAGCAGGAGAAGAGTCAGAGCTGGACCAGAGCAATCAGAGAAAGTTTGTTTGGAGTTGCTTCTATGGAATTACGAGATGCAAAGTGGGCGTTGGTCTCTGTTGTGGACAGATCACAATGCGAGCGGATCACACCACAAAAAAGGAAAATCCTTATATGTAGAATATTAATCCCGGATCCAATGAGAATAGGTTTAACAAATTGACGACGGAGCAATTGAACAGTAGGATTTCAAGAAGTGTCTAGTGTCCAACAATACATACACAATGTAGGCCTTTTGCCCAGACAAAGTCACAGCAGCCACTTTCTGCTGGTGTTCTGTTGGCTTCAGTTCTAATGCAACGCTATCTCTATGAATGGCTGGGAATTATTTGTAAGATTCCCTGATCTACCATTACATGACTTCCCTTGTGACTGTGTTTCTCTCATTTTTATGTAATATTGAATGTCATGGCATTTGATATGCCGTGTTGAGCCGGCCGCACACTAGGCCATTCGGCCGCGATATCGCCGCGATTCTTTCGCTCAAACATCCCAGGGAACACTCCTTAAAATTTATATCATCTGGGTGTCGTACCGCAACTCCCAGCAAGTTAATTGCATTAGGACACACGATTTGTTTGGCCGTGTTTGTGTTTCGGCCGTGTCGCTAGTTGAGTCGCGGCGATATCGCAACCGAATGGCGCAGTGTGCGGCCGGCTTATAGTCTCCTACGCAGACAGAGACGACGAAAATGACGGAATTAAATAACATCGCAAGGAAAAGGATGTTAGATCAATTCCTCAAGAGCAGAAATACATCGGAAACCGGAAACCAAGACATATTCCATAACATCAAAGAAATAGATGGTGCGATCTCATTATCCCAGACACAACCAAGGCAAATGTCCCGAGTCTGAGCCGTCTAAGTCATCCGCTTTGCACATTTTCCAAGATTTATTACATCAAACGGAACACAAACATCCTAATATAAAAACAATTCGACAAAGAAAATATAGCTTGTACAAAAGCAAGACATAACAGGGTCATATGGGTAGTTTCACCAGCATTCACGCGGAGAACGTGCACCCCGCTGCTTTAACGTGTGAATTTGACCCCGCCACCAGCAGACAAGTGAAATACTGACAACTACTATGGATTTCAGAACCCCGTGAGACCCCATTTTTTGGCGATAACTTGTTAAGAAATGGCCGAATCCGAATTAAATTTTCGCACTGTCTATTCCAGCCCAGGCGCCGATTTCTGTCCATATAACAAGTTAGTATGTTAATAAAAAATCACCACTTATGGTACTTGCCACTGACTCGTAACGTTACGATCTGTTAAGTAGCCCATTCCTACAGCATATCGTGACGTACAGCATATCGTATCGTGACGTAGGTTGTGACCTCAAAAGCACGTGCTGTTTTATCGTCATCATCGTCGGCAGTCACGTGCTGTTGAGGTCACAACTCACATCCTACGTGACGGTACTACTGTGGGGTCCTGGGAATTGGTTTACCGAGCAGATCTTAACTTTACAAGTCAGCGACAAGTACAATAAGTTTTGATTTTGTGTTAACAGACTATACGGACAGAAGTAGGCGCCTGGACTGAAATAGACTGCGAAAATTTGATTCGGATTCGGCCATCCCCTAACAAATGATCGTCAAAAAACGGGGTCTCACGCGGTCTGAAATCCATAGAAGCGACCTGTCACATATGAGCAGCTAATGCTTCGCAGACTTCATAAGGAATATGCGTCACACCCTTTGCCACATCCTTGTCCTTGACCCTTTCCCGGCCCTGACGGCACCTCTCTCCCAGGATCCGGCGGCTGCGGCTGCGGCAGAGGGCCGAGGCACGGCCCGGCTATCCGCGGCCAGGGACATGTCAGCGCTAACTCGACAGGTGCTGACCCCTCTCTTTGTACCCCTGCTGCTGACACAGCTGCTGCCCGTTAGCCATCAGCGGGCCGACCCTCTGGTGCGGCGGCGGCGGCGGCGCAGTCCACGACATGTTCACGGTGTCCGCTGCCGGTCACAGAGACCGACGGCCAATCTCCAGCGAGAGTCAGACGACCCGGCACAGCAGCAGTGGCCAGGGTGCTGGCGGCCACCTGATGACGAACATGACGATGATGATGGTGGTGATGATAAGGACTGAGGGGCGCCGCCATTGCTATGGCTACATGGCGCGCAGCGGCCCAAACACTCCACTCGTTGACTGGCTTGCTGTCGGGACTAAGCCTCTCCGCGCTGGGAGAGGCTTCATCGGGATCCACCCGCTCCAGCTTCATCACAGGGTTTATATGGGCCGGCGGCGGCAGGGCGATCGGGTCTGTCATCAAGCTCCACAGGCTGGCTGGGTCGGCACAGAACATCTGCGTGCCGTCCCCGTCAGTCACACTGTCCCTCCTATCACCCGTACTGGCCGTCTCGGCCGTGTCCTCCATTTCAGCCGTGTCCTCCAATTCAGCCGTGCCGTCCCTGCCAGCCATGCCTCCCTTCCCCGCCGTGTCCTCCATTTCAGCCGTGCCGTCCCTGCCAGCCATGCCTCCCTTCCCCGCCGTGTCCTCCATTTCAGCCGTGCCGTCCCTGCCAGTCATGCCTCCCCTCTCCACCGTGTCCTCCATTTCAGCCGTGCCGTCCCTGCCAGCCATGCCTCCCCTCTCCACCGTGTCCTCCATTTCAGCCGTGTCCTCCATTTCAGCCGTGCCGTCCCTGCCAGCCATGCCTCCCTTCCCCGCCGCGCCACTGTCTTGCTGCTCCAGTCGGGACCACAGCGTACACACGACGGATGCCTGCGCCTTTAGTCGCCGCTCCAGCCGCCCAATCCTGGCCTTCTGCGCCACCAGCTCGGCACGCAGCGGCCCCGTCTCACGCGCGATCTCCTCCCGAAGGAAGTCGCGCAGGTTATTCCTGCCGTTGACGGTGAGCAGGGCGCCGGGCTGACCGTCAGCGTCAGCGCCATCAGCGCCGTCAGCGCCATCAGCGGCGGCTGCCGGTCGGCGGCAGTTAGAGGGCAGAGGCGGCGCCCAGTGTGCGACAGCACCCCGCATCGCCGGTCGACTCGGAATCTGGAACCGGAGAGCGGGGCGACGCGGCCTGAGGGCGGGTCCTCGGTGCTGAACTCCACCCAGGCGGCACACGAGACGCTCGCGGCACCGGCTGACGTCCCGTCACCACTCCGATATCAGACCAGCCAATCACAGCTGACCCCGTCACCACTCCGACATCAGACCAGCCAATCAAATGGCAATGTACACTGGCAGCTCAACTGCGACCCATGCTGCCGATGATACGCAACTTTAAGTTTGTAGTCGAAAAGAACGGCTTCCCGAAATGAGTAATCGGGTAGAAACAGCACTTGCAAAGCTCGTAGACTGGTTTTGTCAGACTCGAATGCAAATTAACGCACCCAAAACTCAACTTCTTGTACTTAGAACCAAAACTAGACTGCGCAATGTCCCTCATATCAAGATAAAAGTCGGAACCTCAATTGTAACTGAATCCAGAAGTCAAAAACTAAGGCTTAATCATCGACAGGCACTTAACCTTTAAACCCCACATCAACCAGTTGACCGCCAAGTGGACAGGTATGTACAATGTACATTAATCCCCCTCATGCATGCCAGACATTTAATGCCACGCTGTGTCCTGCGACAGATTGTGGTGCGCATGGTGATGTCCTCTTTGTTTGTTCATTGGGGTTTAAGGACGCGCCGACACCTTTGGGTCAATTTTCGCCCATGGTGATGTCCTCAATCAGATATTGTCTCTCGATTTACGGAACATGTTGAGTGACGCAGATGCACCGAGTCCAAAACCTCGTCAATTTGTGTACCCGCGTCATCACAGGGTAAATAAAATATGGCAGGATATCGTGTGAAGCAGGGCGCATAGGAATCTTGACAGCTCGCAGTTTGTTCGAGTAACACCAACTAACTTTAACGAAAATGATCTTGCGTTTTGGCGAACCAGAAATCCTGCAACTTATGTTCCAACGCGTACAGCACGAGCAACAAACCAGACAGATCGGGCAGCTGCGATTGCCAACAGTGAGGAGTGAAGCGGGGAAACGCAGACTTGTCTGGGGAGATGCCCGATTGTATAACGGTCTGCCTGCAGCAATGCAGGACACCATCCACATGTCAAGTTTGCCATCTACATGTCACGTTTTAAAGCCGATCTTGCTCATATGCTCGGAGCAAACCGCGAATGACCGTATCATGTTTGTTTGTTTGTTTATTTGGGTTTTTGGGCCACCGTATCATGTGCGTGCGTGAGCGTGTGCGTGTGTGCGTGTGTGCGTGTGTGCGTGTGTGCGTGTGTGGTTGTGTGTGTGTGTGTGTGTTGTGTGTGTGTGTGTGTGTGTGTGTTGTGTGTTGTGTGTAGTGTGTGTGTGTTGTGTGTGTGGTGTTGTGTGTGTGTGTGTGTGTGTGTGTGTGTGTTGTGTGTGTGGTGTGTGTGTGTGTGTGTTGTGTGTGTGTGTGTGTGTGTGTGTGTGTGGTGTGTGTGTGTGTGTGTGTGTGTGTGTGTTGTGTGTGTGTGTGTGTGTGTGTGTGTGTGTTGTGTGTGTGTGTGTGGTGTGTGTGTGGTGGTGTGTGTGTGTGTGGTTTGTGTGGTGTGTGTGGTGTGTGTGTGTGTGTGTGTGTGTGTGTGTGTGTTGTGTGTGTGTGTGGTGTTTGTGTTGTGTGTGTGTGTTGTGTGTGTGTGTGTGTGTGTTTGTGTGTGTGTGGTGTGTGTGTGGTGTGTAGTGTTTGTGTGTGTGTGTGTGTGTGTGTGTGTGTTGTGTGCTGTGTGTGTGTGTGTGTGTGTGTGTGTGTGTGTGTTGCAAAATGCATCAAAATGCAAATTGCAAAATTTTGTGAATCTAGGCTAGTGACATGCCTCTGGTATATTCCCTACGGCAAGTTATACTATACCCGTGGTGAACAGAATAGTATTACTGTCATTCTATGGATGCGATACTTTTCGAAAGTAATGCAGAAATACATTCACCTGGTGAAACAGGGAACTGTGTACGCCCTGGCAGTGCACGGACGGCGGCAATATATGTGACGTCATTGTGACGTCATGTCAGGGTTAACCTGACCTATCAGATAGCTTGGTGCTAATACAGATATGTCTTCGGGAAATTGCCCCCGGGGCCAACACTTGTGAACTGTGCAGGTTCTCACAAGTGTTGGCTGCCTCCCCTCCCCCTCCCCCGGAGCTGGGCTGTACACAACACACACCACCTGGCTCCGAGACACAGCCGGTCCCCCGTGCTAAAGGGATCAGAAAACCTTTTTCCACTTTATTGGAGGTGGCAATGCAGTTTGGTACACGAGGCTAAGTTATATTGCAGATTTTAGTCATAAAACTTGAAAATGTCTCCAAGTATACCAAAATCACGTTCAAACTTCGTTTGCGTTCCACGCAAATAAGTGCTTCCAATTGGTCGGCGAGCTGCCATTGTCAGAGCCGTAGAAATAAAACACGTCAACCCGTGCCTTTTCTTCCGTATCTCCTGCAATGATTATGGGTCCCAAATTGCGAAAAAAAGGCAACATTAGGTTCATCACTAGTTGTTACATTACTCAGTCCATGCTAATAAGATATAATGTCATTCTTAATGACTCGGGCATCCACGTATCATTCCAATAATAGTTGACTTCAATCGCCCCGATGCGAAGGTTGAAGGGATGACCCCCGGCCGGCCATTCTAAGCCCTCAAAATAACAATTAAAGGTATGCAGACATAATTCCTTCTGGCACGTCATGGGAAATCAGTGAAGATTGATGGACTAGAAAACAATTTGTATTATAGGCGATATGATTCGGCTGATGACGGTTGCATCGTCCTGCTTCAACATTCGCATCGATGTCCCTGGGTCTGTTTATAATTTAGTCGCCGTGTTGGGAAACATTTCGACAATTGCAGCGCACATGATTGGCAATTGCCACCAACTTTGTTTACACTGTGTGTTGGCATAATTTTTATTCCAGACCGCTACTCGCCACTATATTGGGAAAAGTGTGCATCTGAGGAATTTTTACACGGCACTTAGCGCGGGACCATAGATATATAGGCCTAAGAGGCGTCCTGTTTGAGGCTCATTTGCCGGTTTCTGTAAGCCGATAGCCGGACAAAGTATGTCCAGCTATCGGCTGCGCGGAGCCGCGGGACCACCGCGTGACACCCGAAGCGTGGGCAACGCGGTGCCACCCGAGCTGCGACACGCCGGTGAACCACCCGAGCTGCGGGAACGCCGATGACCATGTCGAGCTGGTGGAACGCCGGTGACCACTCGAGCTGCGGGACCGCCGTGACCGTCGAGCCGCGCGGAACGTCGGTACTATCGAGCCTGCGGACCGCCGTGACCACCGAGCTGCGGGAACGCCGATGACCATCCGAGCTGTTAGAACGCCGGCTGACCACCGAGCTGCGGACCGGCCGGTGACCGTCCGAGCCGCGGGAAACGTCGAAGGACCACCCGGAGCTGCGGAACCACCGTGACTATCCGAGCTGCGGGAACGCCGGATGCGACCATCCGAGCTGTGGGAACCGCCGGTGATCACCGAGCCCGCGCACCGCTGCGTGACCACGTGCAACCCACCACTAGCCACGAGCCATCGCGGCTAGTCAGCTCAGTTACTGTCTATGTGGCTGTTTCGTGGCACCTTCAACTTGCCCCAACTGCCTCCAGGTCCTCCTCTAACATCCTCTTGCGTCGTTCCCGTGGCTGCGCCAGAGCATGCTCAAAGCCTCATCCGATAACTTCGCTCGAAACCTCCTCTTAAACTCCTCCAACCTACTCCGAAATCGAGGTGAGAACAAACCGGAGGAGGCTGGCAGGAGACCTGAAATGCCAATAAGGCAAGGCAAAGGCTTTCCCCTAGCGAAAAAGCACAAGGGTCGCAAAACGCGCATTGTCTACCGACGATTAACCGCAAAGTCCAGTGTAAAAAGTCGCTATATTGTCCACTTTTCGCCAGAGTGGCGAGTAGCGTTCTGGAAAAATTACGCTGTGGTGTTGGACACCCACGTGTTACATTGTGCATTGCTTGTATTCAGAGCGCAATATATGCCTCACTTTGCATTTATAGAGCAAAATGCATTTGGACCAGAATTGCTAGTGCTAATATAATCTGTCTGTAATTAATAGCAAAAGCTTATCAAATAGCATTATTAATATACAAAATTCGTTTGTTGATTGGGATTTTAGGGCGCAACAACTGCTTGGTTATTTTGCGCCCAGTACAAAATTCGTGAAAAGTAGGTTAATAACGTTCCATAAATATTGTTGCATCGCTTCCATCCCCCATAAAATTATTAGAAGACATTCGAGAAGGTCTTATGATCCCTTTAACTCGACTTATCAGTCACTGGCTGATCCAGGGGAGAGTCAATCGGGCCATGGCCCCTCCCAAAACATCTCAAATCGGAGCAAAATTGACACATTTCCTGCTATGAAAGAAAATACAAGCAACTTTTACAACTGGCAGTCAGTTTGGTTTCAATCAGCTATCAATGCATATACAAGCGGAATCCGATGAGTTTCCAGAGTTATTTTTTATAATTGTTTGTAATTTGGTGCCTCCCAAAACACGGTTGTGGCTCGGCCAGTGTTACCAGTACGATCCGCCGGGAGCTCAGAGGACGGTTGCCAGCTGAATAACAGTAAACCAGGCAGTGTTGGCACGACAGCGATGTGCAGATACCATATAATCCGATAGCTCAGAGGACGCTGCCAGCTGAATAACAGTAACCAGGTCAGTGTTGGCACGACAGCGATGGTGCAGATACATATATCATCCGATAGCTCAGAGGACGGTTGCCAGCTGAATAACAGTAACCAGGTCAGTGTTGGCACGACAGCGATGGTGCAGAATGTAGATACATATATCATCCGAATACAGTACTGTTACCGCTCGGTCAAGATAGCAAATGTAGCCAGTACTGCTCTAAGGAGATGGGGCGATTAGATTGCACCAGAGCAACAGAAGACCATACTGCCTCTCAACGCCGAGAAAATGAGTTAACAAGAAATAATTCACCGTACAAAGTCAATATACATTAGAAACCTGAGCTCTGCAATCTTACCAAACGCTGTGCCCTTGGTTTTGTTGTGGAAGTCGCAAGCCCACAGCGTTATCAACGTTATCATACCAGGATGCTGTGATCTCGTGTAAACATGGTATTCGAAGTACGGGCTGCCGTGATTGCCATTACTCATCGTTTTCAACCCTCATTTACCGTGACCCTGACGTCCATACGCAATGGAGGCAACAGACAGAATAATCAGCTGTTCTTGCGACAGGTGATCACGGCAAACACCACGGCACAACAGCCTGTGCTTTGGAGTCAGTGGACAGCGCTGGTAAGAGGAGATTGTTTGGTAAATGAATATTGAGCGCCAATGGTTAGTGGTTTGAGGCAAGGAAACAGCACGCAAGCGCCTACAAGGTATACAAGCCGTAAGCCAACAACAAGATCGCATTTTTTAATAAATTTAGTCCGAATGTTTTGTATGGATGGATTTCCGAAGTCAGGACCCACGCTAAGCAGAGCTTGCTGCGTAGGCCCTGACCCCACCACCCGATCGTACAATTCCTGTTGGTCGGCAGAATTTAGACGAAAGTTTTACGTGCCCGACATACCTGGACACGGTCCAGGTATGTCGGATATATTGACAAACTTCAGGTAAACGTAATGAAAAATACGTGTTCTTGATATTGGTTAGTGCTTGTGCGAGGAACATGTATAGGCAAATTATAATTAGTTTTATCATTTATGACCTCTTCCTCGAAATTAAAATATAACAGTACCAAAAAACGTTATATTAATATTTCGAGCACAGCTCTTCTTCAGAAATTACACATTACCATAACAGCAATAATCAGAATACAAGTTTCGACTGCATATTGTTTCCAGCGTTTTTTTTTTCATATTTTCGCGCGGCATTTTCCCGCGAACTTTATTCATAGGCGACGATTTTTCAGACAGAAACAGGGCATCGCTATGGGTAACCCTTGCGCTCCTCCTTTAGCGATCATTTTCTTGAATAGGTTTGAGCAGCAGGCTTTGGCGAACGCAGTTCACAAACCGGACTTTTTAGTCAAATACATAGACGATTATGCGGGGTTTTGGACACATGGGGAGCAGGCACTGTTAAGAGTTCCTTCAGTATTTCAACAGCCTACACCCGAACCTGGAATTCACACTGGATCACTCAACAAGAGACAAAGGGGTCCCTTTCATGGACACATACGTAACAATCACTACTTCCGTGACAGGACAACGTAAACTGGAGACAGAGCTCTAAATTAAGCCGACAAACTCAGGGATCGTATTGCATGCTTCATCAGCTCACCCTACAGCTACCAAGCATAATATGATCAGGAATATGTTTCATAGAGCCTTGAACAATTCATCTAGGAGAGAAAAAGAGGACAGTAGCGTAGATAAAATTCACACCTTACTTTTAGGGAATTGGTATTCACTGAAACTACTGAAAAGGCTCTTCAGGGAGGTTCGACTGTCCAGAGGGGCTAGAAACTCAAACAGGCGGAAACGGACAGTGGGGGAGGATGGCTACTTAACACTATCGTATATTGACGAAAATTTGCCTTGCTATGTAAAAACGTAGGTGAAAAGATCGGGCTTAAACGTAAGGCTAGCTTGGAGAGACGAAAACAAGTTGAAAAGTCAGTTAGTACGCTCAGCTTTCGCGCCACCTCGCTGCCCGGTGGGAAATAGATTGCAATTTGTGCAAGAGTGGGTTTAGAGGACAGTGCACACATAATAATGTTGTGTATATGCTTAGGTGCAAGCTCTGTGACGCAAATTATATAGGAGAAACCAAATGCCCGCTGAGACTTAGATATAATTAGCATGTCCGAGACATGGTAGGCAGGAAGGATGATACACCAATGGGGGACCATTTCAAAATAGCTCATCCCGAAACGGGTCACACCCCTACACCCATTCAAGTTCAAGTGCTTTACATAGCTAAGGACCACCGGGACCGAAAAATCGCGGAGTTCATTTTGATTAGAAAGGAACAACCAAGGCTGAACTCCAATGTGTCATCGTGGCCAATCATGTAAAATACAACACTTCCACCCTTTTGCGATGACATTGTTCGTGTAGATACATCTGTTTAGGCTTGGCAGCATTGTATTTAATATTTGTATCGTTGTATTGTTTATTTATGCATGTTGTTAGATAATGGTTTGATGTTTGTTTGTTAGTAAGGTATACTGTGATATATACGCCACCGCCGATATATAGGTGAGAAGATGTCGACTATTTATGCAGACCGAAGTTGAAGTATCCTTTAGATGGTTGTGCCGCATGAATAAAGTTCGCGGGAAAATGCCGCGCGAAAATGTGAGAAAAAAACGCGGGAAACAAAATGCAGTCGAAACTTGTATTCTGATTATTGCTGTTTTGGGAATGTGTAATTTCTGAAGAAGAGCTGTGCTCGAAATATTAATACAACGATTTTTTGGTACTTATTATATTTTAATTTCGAGTAAGAGGTCATAAATGATAAAACTAATTATTCAAATACGTGTTCATAGATTGTTGGAAGTTGTTTGTCAGCACATTCTTGCTAAGTATTTGCAATGTTCACCGGGGAGACAGCGCACCTCTATAGTGAACAACAAATATAGACACCGGCAATCTGCCTTGGAGAATTCACATGCCTATAAAATTAATAAAAAATAAACCATCAACTTAAAATTTGTATGTTATTTAATAGGTTATTACTCACACACACAAACGAACGAAAGCCAAACGTTCGCGAGGCCTTCCGTCAACTAAACGAAAAAATAGTATCAGCGACACGACCCAACCCAGAGGGGACTGGTACTGATTGAGTGCTGGGACCAAATCTGATTAGGTAACAAATGATTGTGAGCCCATATCTTAAGTTATGAACAAGGCGAACCCTAGATAGATATCTTCTGAAGAGTTTGCCGGCATAACCCAACTTACCACAATATTGTATTCCTGGAGATAGCATCGTTGTTCTATAGCCTTAATAGCATCCTCTGAACACACAATGCCAAGTATCCGCCCACAACCCTTGGTAGAACTTATTTTCTTCATAGCGCGGATAAACAAACAGCAAAGCATCACTCTGCATCGTGTCGGTTCAGTCAGTAATCGTGACGGTTCAGTCAGTAATCGTGACGGTTCAGTCAGTCATCGTGACGGTTCAGTCAGTCATCGTGTCGGTTCAGTCAGTCATCGTGTCGGTTCAGTCAGTCATCGTGTCGGTTCAGTGTCAGTCAATGTCAGTCGCGAAACCGCACTATCCAGCATCCAGGCAACGTGGCCATCGTCAATCTGCCCTGGAGAACTCACCTGAGAATTGAAGCATTGGAGAATACAGACTACATTGGAAAGCTCGGGGAGTGTGCTCAGACGGTCTACACCGCGGCCTCAGAAGGACGGGCAAAACAGCTCCTACCCGTACCGTCAGTAGACACTGTGGCGGGGCTGTCACCACAGTCTTCACCCGGCCAGCAGAACAGCTCCTACCCGTACCGTCAGTAGGCACTGTGGCGAGGCTGTCACCACTTGGCCCCGCCGACTTCGACGTCGAGGACAACAGCCAAATATGAGCTGATTGGTCATCACAGACGTGTCAACTGCTTAGACTGGATAGCTCTCGGTTGTGGATGTTCCCTCCAACAACAGGCAAACGGTGTTCCCAGAAGTCAGCACAATAAATGTTTTGTATGTGGTGCACTTTTCCCTTTTCATCTGTGGCTCAACCACTAGAGGGGGTTTTGCAGGGGGCGCTAAAGCACATAGAGGCTATCAAGCTGGCTCAACCACTAGAAACGTTCGAAGGACTGACAATAAATGCATTAACTGAAGTTAATAAGACGGAGAAGAATATAAGTCGCACTTAAAAGCGCCGAGCATCCTCAAGAACATATTGACCTCCCTATCATACCGGCACGTGGCACCATCACAGGGGGCAGGGGTAGCGGTAGCGGAGGAAGCACCATCCACAGGGACAGGGCAGCGGTAGCGGGAGGAAGCACCATCACAGCGGGGCAGGGCAGCCATGGCGGAGGAAGCACCATCACAGGGGCAGGCGGGCAGCCCATTGGCGGAGGAAAGCACCATCACAGGGCAGGCAGCCATGGGGAGGAAGCACCATCACTAGGGGCAGGGGCAGCCATGGCGGAGGAAAAGCACCATCACAGGCGGCAGGGGCAGCCATGGCGAAGAAGCACCATCACAGGGGGCAGGGCAGCCATGGCGGAGGAAGCACATTCACAGGGGGCAGGGGCAGCCATGCGGGAACCACATCACAGGGGCAGGCAGCCATGGCGGAGGAAGGCCACCATCCAGGGGCAGAGGTAGCGGTAGCGGAGGAAGCGGCGGCAGAACACTAACCTTGCGTTTGATGTTCTCCAGTCCCCAGGGCTCGTCCTTGACGAAGTCTGGGTGTGCGAAGATCATCTCGTCCGACTCGTTCCTCAGCGATCCGGCCATCGGCGACAACACCTTCCTGAAGCCGTCTGCAGAGGAGAAGCGGAGGGAGGGGAGGTGAGCCACATTAGAGAGAGACAGAGAAGGAAGGACTGGCGCACCAACACTTCACGGAGAGGGGGACACAGTGGCGCTGGTGCATCAACACTTCCACGCGAGAGGGGACACAGTGGCGCTGGTGCACCAAAACACTTCACGGAGAGAACAGTGGCGCTGGCGCACCAACCACTTCACGGAGAGGGGGACACAGTGGCGCTGGTGCACCAACACTGTCACGGAGAGGAACACAGTGGCGCTGGCGCCACCAACACTTCACGAAAAGGGGACACAGTCGCTGGCGCACCAACACTTCAACGGAGAGGGGGACACATGGCGCTTGGTGCACCAACCTTTCACGGAGAGGGGGACACAGTGGCGCTGGCGCACCAACACTTCACGGAGAGGGGGACACAGTGGCGCTGGCGCACCAACACAGACAAGTCTGGTCAGAAAATACTCGTAACGTGACGCCTCCACGGCCGATAGGGCACCTTTTGATCTTCCGATAATTAAAATATGGCACGAATAGGGTGTATTTTATAATAACATAATAACACTTATCGTCAGTTTCGTATCATCCAAAGTGCACATTGATAACCTTCGATGATAAGATTGTCTTAGTTTGGGCGTTCGAACGACCTTAGCTAATTGGCCTGATCTGCTTTACATGCATGAGTTCAGTCTGATAATTTGAGCACGACTTTATTGAGTGTCGATACTAAGTGATAAGGTAACTTATCAGCGGTTAGCAGCGTCAAGCGGAGAGAGCTCGCTCGGTACCGGAGACGGCGCGCGGCGGCGGAGAGAGCTCGCTCGGTACCGGAGACGGCGCGCGGCGGCGGAGAGAGCTCGCTCGGTACCGGAGACGGCGCACGGCGGCAGGGCGGTCAACACACGGCCGTCAAACAGGGCAAAGGATGGGTGAGTGGCCCGCGGGAACGGAGCGGGACAGTCATCACAGAACACGTGGCTGCAGGGAGGTGGACGGAGCAGGACAGTCATCCACAGAACACGTGGCTGCAGGGAGGTGACGGAGCAGGACAGTCATCACAGAACACTGGCTGCAGGAGGGGACGGAGCAGGACAGTCATCACAGAACACTGCTGCAGGGGAGGTGGACGGAGCAGACAGTCATCCACAGAACACGTGGCTGCAGGAGGTGAACGGAGCAGGACAGTCATAAACCACAGAAACACTGGCTGCGGCGGAGGTGGACGGAGACAGGACAGTCATCCACAGAACACGTGGCTGCGGGGAGGTGGACGGAGCATGGACAGACATCCACAGAAACAACGTGGCGCAGGAGGTGGAGGAGCGGCGGACAGTCATCCACAGAACACCGTGGCTGCAGAGAGGTGGACGGCGTAGGGACAGTCATCCACAAACACGTGGCCTGCAGGAGTGACGGAGCAGAGAGTCATCACAGAACACGTGGCTGCGGGAGGTGGACGGAGCAGGACAGTCATCCACAGAAACACGTGGCTGCACCGGGAGGTGAAATGGCGTAGGGACAGTCATCCCACAGAACACGTGCCGCGGGGAGGTGGACGGAGCAGGGACAGTCATCTACAGAAACGTGGCTGCAGGGAGGTGGACGGAAGCGGGACAGTCATCACAGAACACGGGGCTGCAGGGAGGGACGGAGCAGGACAGTCATCCACAGAACACGTGGCTGCAGGGAGGTGGACGGAGCAGGACAGTCATCCACAGAACACGTGGTTGCAGGGAGGTGGACGGAGCAGGACAGTCATCCACAGAACACGTGGCTGCGGGGAGGTGGACGGAGCAGGACAGTCATCCACAGAACACGTGGCTGCAGGGAGGTGGACGGAGCAGGAGAGTCATCACAGAACACGTGGCTGCGGGAGGTGGGCGGAGCAGGACAGTCATCCACAGAACACGTGCTGCAGGGAGGTGTACGGCGTAGAACAGTCCATCCACAAACACGTGGCCGGGAGGGACGAGCAGCGACCAGTCATCCACAGAAACACGTGGCTGGCAGGAGGTGGACGGAGCGGCGACAGTCATCACAGAACACGTGCCTGCAGGGAGTGGACGGAGAGGACAGTCAATCCACAGAACACTGGCTGCAGGGAGTGGACGGAGCAGGACAGTATCCACAGAACACGTGGCTGCAGCGGAGTTGGACGGTAGGACAGTTCATCCACAGAAACACGTGGCTGGCAGGGAGGTGGACGGAGCAGGACAGACATCACAGAACACGTGGCTGCAGGAGGTGGACGGAAGCAGGACAGTCATCCAACAGAACACGATTGGCGCGGGAGTGGACGGAGCAGGACAGTCATCCACAGAACACTTTGGCTGCAGCTAGGTGGACGGTAGGACAGTCATCCACAGAACCACGTGCTGCAGGGAGGTGCGGACGAAAGCAGGACAGACATTCCACAGAACACCGTGGCTCAGGGAGGTGGGACGGGAGCAGGACAGTCATCCACAGAACACGGTGGCTGCAGGGGAGGTGCGGAGCAGGACATCATCCACAGAACACGTGCGCTGCAGGGAGGTGACGGCAGCAGAACAGTCATCCACAGAACACGTGCGCAGGAGGTGGAGGGGAGCAGGACAGTCACATCCACAGAACCACGTGGCTGCAGGGCAGGTGAGGGAGCGGGACAGATTCATCCACAGAACACGTGGCTGCAGGGGGTGACGAGCAGACAGTATCACAGAAAACACGTGCTGCATGGGAGGTGGACGCGGGTAGACAGTCATCCACAGAACACGTGCCGCGGGGAGGTGGACGGAGACAGGACAGTCATCCACAGAACACGTGGTTGCAGGAGTGGACGGAGCCAGCGACAAGTCATCCACAGAACACGTGGCTAGCAGGAGGTGGGGGATCAGGACGTCATCCACAGAAACACGTTGCAGCAGGGAGGTGGAGGGAGCAGGACAGTCATCCACAGAACCGTGGCTGCAGGGAGGTGGACGGAGCAGCGACAGTCATTCCACAACAACGTGGTATAGCAGGGAGGTGACGGAGCAGACCAGTATCCACAGAACACGTGGCTGCAGGGTGAGGTGGGACGGAGCAGGACAGTCATCCACAGAAACGTGTTGCAGGGAGCGTAGGACGGAGCAGACAGTTCATCCACAGAACACGTGGCCTGCAGGGAGGTGGACGGAGCAGGGACAGTCATCCACAGAACACGTGGTGGCTGCAGGGAGGTGGACGCGAGCAGGACAGTCATCCACAGAACACGTGGCTGCAGGGAGTGGACGGAGCAGGACAGTCATCCACAGAACACGTGGCTGCAGGAGTGGACGAGCAGGACAGGTCATCCACAGAACACGTGGCTGCAGGGAGGGGACGGGTAGGACAGTCATCCACAGAACACGTGGCTGCCAGGAGGTGAACGGAGCAGGGACCAGTCATCCACAGAACCACGTGGCTGCAGGGAGGTGGACGGCAGCAGGACAGTCATCACAGAAACAACGTGGCCGCGGGTAGGTGGACGGAGCAGGACAGTCATCCACAGAACACGTGGCTGCAGGGAGGTGGACGGAGCAGGACAGACATCCACAGAACACGTGGCCGCGGGGAGGTGGACGGAGCAGGACAGTCATCCACAGAACACGTGGCTGCAGGGAGGTGGACGGAGCAGGAGAGTCATCCACAGGCGGCGTGGCTGCAGGGAGGTGGCTGGCGCGCTGACGTGGATAGAGATATAAACTCCCACCCGCCATCCCTTGCAACACCACTCTTCCTTTACACACAGGCCCATCACTCCTACGTTGTCCGCTCAGTATGGAGTGTTCAGGTCGCGCTGGTTTGGGGATACGCGACTAACACAAGCATGCTGCAGTGAAGACGGCCATTAACAGCCAAGTACAACACAACGTCACGGGAGCGAACGGGTGAAGATTGACTCCTAATCAAGGTTATTGGAACAATGGCATGTTGAATGGCACAAATCAAATAAAATTAAAAAATAATAACTAGCGCATGCATGTTCAGGTTAACGTACGTTTTCAAGGGAAACCAGTTACCAGATATTCATGTTTACAGTGTCTGCATTTTAAGTTAAATGAAAACGCACTTACATCCTACGATTCAATTTAGTACAGTATACCAAGACAAAGTTTCGGTGCCGACATGACGGATAATAAGGGCAACTTACACATGTTGAGTTGTCTGACGAAACTTGCCATGTTGTTATGCTTGTAATACACTGGCAGTAGCTCCATCGAGAATACCGACTGGTTTCGAATGTAGAATGATTTGTTGTTCTGAAATAAATAACCAGCAAAGAATGATGATTGACGATTGTGTTAATTATATTGTGGTTTATTGGCTATTGGCGCACCGACTACCAGCTAGGGTCATATGCAGGGATAGCCCTGGGGCCGCCCCCTCAGCTCCCCATGGATCACTCCGACGGAGTCAACCCCTCCCCCCCCCCCCAGATTCTCTGTAATTTAACATTGACCCCATGGAGCTGCCCTCCCCCAGCCACTGACCGACCACCCACCCCCAAATGGCTGCCCCACTCAAAAGTGTGTGGGACGCCACTGGTCGTATGACGCAATCAAAACACAATATACTGGTCACAAAACGTGAAACAACAACAAAACAACAACAAACGCAACACTGCTTGTGCTTCTCTTCACGAACAATATTAAGGAATCGTAACGGTGCTGAGAGGGATGACTAGCCTGGCCAGTGTCCACTCTAAACACCAAACTGTCTCTCACGCCACCAATACTGGTCTAAAACTGGACTAGCAATTAACAAAGGACCACATACCAAGTGGACAGGACGGCAAGTAAGACAACATCAGATGCAAACGCAATCAAAAGACAATACTTAACTGTCTTTGATGCACAAAGAAGTGTAAAAATATATGTAACTAAAGGAAAGTAAAAAACACACACACACACATACAATACCTGTTTGAATATTGCTCTTGGCGACACATTTGACAATAAAAAACGCATAGCCTGCTGAGCAAAGCGATGTGTGACACTGGCGCCTGTATAAGGTGAGTTGACTATGATTTAGGACGAAGCTAAAGCAACTACTAGGTTATATGGCGCTCGTTACCACTCCACATATGATGAGTACATTTTGTGATAAGTGCCATTTTGCACCATCAACGCAGACATCACACTGGGATCAGGCGACTGGTCTCTCAGTTACACCGTAACGGACAGTGACAGCGACACTGTCCTGTCAGCTGGCAGGAGGACAGTCAGCTGGCAGGAGGACAGTCAGCTGGCAGGAGGACAGTCAGCTGGCAGGAGGATAGTCAGCTGGCAGGAGGATAGTCAGCTGGCAGGACAGTAGCACTAGCAGTCAACTCACCTCCGTCCAGCCGATCACCGTGTCTGTGCTCTCTTCGTTCACCATCGCCCATAGTTTGGCCAGAAATGCCGGCACGCTCGAACTGACCGCTTGGTGCATCTCGGATGGTTCGGGAGCTTCCGTTTTCATATGTTCCTACGGTAGCTTTACAACACCGAATTGCTGAAAAGACGACGACAGTTACGTCAAGCTCATGTGCATTTGAAAAATACGGCACCATACAAAATTACCCGGATCAGCAGCATGTCGATACTTGTGAATGTCACATGCTCCCATAAGGATGATGCCCCTTTCATTTAACTTGAACTAGCTTTTATTAAACCACATGGAAATGCAAGCCAATGGTGAGGAATGACTGTATAACAAAACGACCATGAAGGAGGCAATGACGATTGCGTAGGGCACAGCGTCAGATGGCAAAACTGAAGTAGAGCTTAATTCCACTCGAATTCCTATGTAATGGAACACAAAGATTACGAATTTGAAGATTTTTGCATTTAGAGGAATTTTTGACACGCCAACTTCAGGATTTTGCGAAAATCCTCTAAAACGTCCATCATGAGGTGATTACTGATTATAGATAAGCAGACACATAAATTTGCCACAATCTGATATATTGCGACATGAAACAATGTCTGAAATGTGACTCTAAGGGATTGCTTACAAATGTAAGGATTTACATCTCGCCAAGTGATTCCTTTTTTGCGAAAAATCCTCAAAAATGGCGAAAATGCAGCATTTTAGGTGAATAAAGACCGCATGTCATTCATATTCATCAAACATCAACTTATTCTCGATCGATGATGTGTCGATTAGGTTTTCAAAAGATACTGTGTTGTCCGACACTTAAGAGCAATACGAAATTCACGTTAAAAATGTATTCATCGCAGACTTAGCAAGACCTTCTCTAAGGATTTTTTACTGAGGGGGATTTACACTGGCGGATCTAGGCTTTGAGCTTTTAGGGGAAAATTTCGCTCCATTTCGTCAGCGAAAACTTGTTGATCGGGGGACAGGGGGAGGGGGTGGATGGCGTCGGATCGTCAGCGGGAAATATTCTTTCCTTGACTTGGCTGGCGACAGACGCGTTTTTTCTTACCGTCGACTGCGGGGGATTTTGGCGTCCACTGGGAGAATTCAAGGCAATGCGGGGACAAATCACCCTTTCAGCATGTTAAAAAGGCCCTGAGACTAAGAGGTAAACAGCACCTTCGTTTGGATGGATATAAAAGGGACTATCAAAAGTCCACCCTTTGCATACTTGTTCGTTTAATGTCTAGAGCAAGGCATCGACTCACTTCCTGTCATGAATGCAACATCAGTTCTATGACAATGAGGTCATATGTGAACACTCCTCACCGGACTTAGAAACTGCATAACATATGCTTCTTTGTCAGGATCACCGGCAGCTCCACTTTGTGTTGGGCTTTCGTGAGGATGTAGCCATCCCTGGCTTGCTGACCCACCACGTTCTCAGCGGCTACAGTGACCTTCTGCACCACCCTCTCGGTGGACTGGGTGCTGGAAGCACACTTTGGCACTGCCAGGGGCGTGACCAGGATGTCCGGCTGCTGATCTTTCGACAACTGAGAGATGAAGACTGGCGCAATGACTTCACCGGGCTCCCAGCTGACCAGCTCGGTCAGGGACGTGGCTGCCATGTTGATGACTGGCTTGACTCTCGACCTGACGGACATATCACCGTATTCAGAGTCTCCCCGGACCTTCAGGATCTGGTCCACCGCAAGCTCTCTGTCACTGCGCTCTGGGCTCGCCAGAAGCGAGAACAGCACGCTCTCGTGGTGCGCGTTCCATGCCCCTGACTTGATGAAGCGGGCGACTACCTCTTGAAACTCCCGAGACTGCGACTTCAGAAGTCGAAGTTGTGTGAGGACGTGGTAGGGGACATCGACTAGAGTGTGCTTCACCTTCAAGTCAAAGTAGATCTTTAAATACACCATGTAGGAACGCGCACCACGAGAGCACACTACTCTCGCTTCTGGCGAGCCCAGACCGCAGTGACTAGAGTTTGCGGTGGACCAGATCCTGAAGGTCCGGTGGAGACTCTTGAATACAGGCGATATGTCTGTTAAGGCCGAGAGTTGAGCCACCCATCAACATGGCAGCCACGTCCCTGAGCCGAGCTGGTCAGCTGGAAATCCTGGTGAAGTCATTGAGCCAGTCTTCATCTTTCAGTTGTCGAAAAATCAGCAGCCGTCGAAAAAACAGAGCGAATTCGCTCTCCGACGAATCCAGCTAATTCGCTCTCCGACGAATTAGCTGTCTCGTGCGTTCGGCAACATTCACGCAACAGCTAATTATCCGTCGGATTTGTCACTGCTGCGCCATTTCCTAGCTTGTGTGGTTATTTCACACGGTATCATAAGTATAAATATCTAAAACACTTTTTGCATCAATTATAATCACCATTAGAGACAAGGCAAGTCATATCATCTATTCCTAATGTTTGAAAAACACTGCCAAAACAGATTCGACCGCCCGACGACTGGTTTGAAAATGATCGCTCCGCAGCGCTAATTCGTTGGGCGAATTGGCGCATTCGCTCATTCGTCGTGTTGCCGAACGCAAAACTCGGCGATACCGACTAAGGGCGTGATCGCCAACAGAGCGAATTAGTCAGTATCACGACGAATTAGCTGGTATCACGACGAATTAGTCGGTATCACCGAGTTTTGCGTTCGGCAACACAACGAATGAGCGCGAATGCCTAATTCGCCTCAACGAATTCGCGCTGCGGAGCGATAATTTTCAAACCAGTCGTCGGCGGGGAATCTGTTTTGGCAGTGTTTTTCAAACACTAGGAATAGATCATATGACTACCTTTGTATCTTAATAGTGATTTATAATGATGAAAAAGTGTTTTTTAGATTTTATATTTCTGATACCGTGCTGGTGAAATAACCCACACAAGTTATGAAATGGCGCAACAGTGCAAATCGACGGATAATTTGTTGTTTGCGGGATGTTGCCGAACGCACGAGACAAGCTAATTCGTCGGAAGCGAATTTCGCTGGATTCGTCGGAGAAGCGAATTCGCTCGTTTGGCGATCACGCCCTAAATTCGTCGTGAATACCAGCCTAATTCGTCGTGAACGACTAATTCGCTCTGTTGGCGATCACGCCCTTGGTCACGTCCCTGACTGTGCCAAAGTTTGCCTCCAACTCCCAGCCCACCGAGAGGGCGGAGGTTCACTGTAGAGATACGAAGAGGCTGCTCAGTGTCAGAAAAGTGGGCCCGTTTCTCCGTTATTCTGAACTTGTAAATTTTGTTCCGTTTTGAAAACTTTTTGACAGTAAAGAATGTTTTTTTTTTAGTCTGTGGGTGCTCAAATGGTTGACGAGCACAAGGAAATGGTGGGAACAAGATAGACAACAAATAACATACCATTATTATTCTACGACTGCCATCTCCATAGAGCGAGTCTTTCCTCCTATGGTGATGGCAGAGTGTAAAAATAACATATGTTAATTTGTGTCTATCTTTCAGCATTTTTTATTCTCTGCATGAAATTTGTTTTCGCCGCTTCGAAAAGTTTTGTTCTGCAAACTTAAATCGTGGAACCATTTCGACCCTGGCACAGGTCTCTGTAGCCGCTGAGAACGTGATGGGTCAGCAAAGCCAGGATGCTACATCCTCACGAAAAAGCCCAACACCAGAGTGAGCGCCGGTGATCCTGCACAAAGAAGCATATGTTAGCAGTTTCAAGTCCGATGAGGGAGTGTCTACATATGAGTCATTGTATATTAACTGATGTTGCATTCATGACAGGAAGTATGCGAGCCTTGCTCTAGACATTAAACGAACAAGTATGCAAAAAAGTAGACTTTTATTAAGTCTCTCTTATAGTGCAATACAAGGTGTTGCTTACTCTAAACTGCGATGAATATATTTAAACGCAATCGGCTACTTCTTAGGTCGAAAACACACAGTATCTTTTTAAAAACCGAATCGACACATCCTTGATCGATAAACCCCCCAAAAAAAACCCCTGCGCACTGCAGGGGGTTTCGCGCGAACACGAACTGCAGGGGGGTTGATTTCCGGCCACCCCCCCCCCCCCCTGAGATCTCCAAACTTAAAGCAACGTAGCGACAAGCGAAAACGCCATTAAGTAGCCCAGCAAAGCTCTATCGAAGTATTTAGTGTTTTCTTGATCAGGTCACAATTGAGGTCACCCAGTGGTCACCAAAAGGTCAGATTTTCCGGTTTTAGGGACTCTTCTAGGACTTCTTTTCCAAGGAAAACCCCCGATATCTCGGAAACTATGATACTAGAGCAAACGATATTAGAAAGACAATCGATAGCCATTGAAATTTGCAATCGCATGTTCCTCAAAATTGATCTCAGATCAATAGTTTAGGCTCCAGAGGCTCATGAAAGTCAAACATACTTTTTTAGCAAAAACAGTTTTCTGAATAGGCATGTCACATAAGAAAATTAGGGTAAACATTTTGACGCCATCGTTTTGTCCATTGATGCGCTTGAAACATATATACGGTGACCTGTAAGGTCAACTTTCAAATTTGACCTTCAGGTCCAAGGTCATTTGGTGACCAGATAGGTCATGTTGCATATGGGGCAACGCGGCCAGGCAGACGAACACATTGGTGTCAAACTAATCGTCTCTAGTCTCTTTTCTATCAAGAGTTATAGCAAATCATTGCTGATTACCTCAGATGACCTCAGAGGGACCTGTAGAGAGATCAACTGAGCAACAATTGCACCCCTGATCATTTAGAATGAAAGCTAAAATAGCATGATTCTGAAAGAATTAGCCTGATCCAATGCTATTTTGAATGAAAGGGAGAGCATTTGTTTATTTTCCCATTCACTTATAAATGGAGCGTCAGGAATTGACCTGACCTTGGTCAGCCCGGATACGAAAAATCGAGAATATTACGAATTGTACGTACTGATATTCTTATGAAATCCTGCAAGTTCAAAACTTTCAAAAAAAAGGACTGTGGCTTTGGCACGAACGCAAACATTTTGAATGTGAGGTCACTTTACATGACTTGTGACCTGACCTGAGATGACCTCAAGTCAAAACTTTCCAAAGTGTGGTAATTGATGCCCAAACAGTGTACGAAATTTGCGGCGCTGCGCGCCCGCCGTTTTCCGCTACTCTGAAAAACCTGAGGGGGGGGCGGAAATCAACCCCCCCTGCAGTGCGCGGGTTAATAAGCAGACATGTGCATGGATCTGAAAGAAATATCTATGATCTCAGAGGATCTCTCGACAGAACGCAATGTTGGATCTATGATCCCACTGGATCCCACGACAAAATACAGATGTGGATCTTGGATCCCAGTGGATCCCTCGATTAATTTTGGAAACGGATCTTGGATCCCATAATAAACAAAGCAAATGGATCTGATCCTCACGGATCTCGGATCTGACAGGATCCGACTGATAAATAATGCGATAATTATAGTATTGTTTGACAAAATCTAACTAAAGACATACGCCCAATGCCCATGCTAGTTCCATTTACAACAAATTGAAAAACACTGACAATAACTTAAAATATGGGTTCTGAAAACATACATTTAAATAATGGCGGGACTGGGATCCCAGTGGATCCCAGTGCACAATGGTACCTGCGATCTCGGATCCCTGCGGATCCGTCGACCAATGTTGAAGGCGGATATATGATCCCAGTGAATCCATCAACAAATAGTGAATATACATCTATGATCCCAGTGGATCAGGGATCCAGATTTCAGAGATCAGATCCTTAGATCCATTTTCGGGATCCGAGCACATGTCTGATAATAAGTAGAAGTTTGGTGAATATTAATGATATACGGTCTTTATTCACCTAAAATCGCCGCAGTTTCGCGATTTTTGGGGATTGTTCACACAAAAAGTTAACTTTGGGAGGTATAAATTCCTACACTTGTAAGGAATCCCTTGCAATCACATTTCACACATTGTTTCACATCGCAATATATCAGATTGTGCCAGATTTTTGAGTCTGCTTATCTATAATCACCTCATGTTGAACATTTTAACCGCGACTTACTGGAGAGACTATTTATAGCCCCCCCCCCCTCCCGTTATTTTGCAATATCTCCTTAACGAACAGCGATATCGCCGACAAACTTGCATTACCATATCGCACATCAATTTGACACATGCTACCCGAAGGAAAAAGATGAGGCTATGGGCCTGTTCCCGTCGCACCTCTAACCTCCTCAAAGTTGCTCCCACTTGGTCCAGTCGTATTCTTAACACAGAGTAGTTGCAGTTGGAGCAACTTGGAGGTTAGAGGCGCGACGGGAACAGGCCCTATGATAGATCAAACAGGAGTGACGTCATGTTATGCGTTTTTTTAATAAGGTTTTGCAGGAAACGCTGTCAAAAGTAAAGTTTATAGGATAAGTTCAATTGTTAAATACCAAATGACAGATAATGAACTCGGCTACCAAACTGCAATCTCGGATTTTCAAAATTAACTGAAATTCAAAATTTTGAGATATCCAGAAACAATTTGTGTTGTTGTTACATTTTGTAAAGGAATTAATAATAATACAAAAACGGAAAACATATGTTCTAGAAGAATGCAATGAATATGAAGCAAGCTTGAAGTCGATATCTTAACAAACACAACCTTTCAAAGACAAAATTCGACCACCTCACCAGCATAACCATGCATTTGTATTATAAATTTCATCTGAATGTTTTGTATGGATGGCCTTCCGAGTTCAGGACCCGCGCTAAGCAGAGCTTGTTGCGCAGGTCTGACCTCACCACCCGATCGCGCAATTCCTGTTGGCCGGCAGAATTTAGAGACGAAAGTTGTACGTGTCCGACATACCTGGACACGGTCCGCNAGCATAGCTAACGTGTCTTACGTGGTCGATCATTAATCTTAGTCAGATGGTGAATATGCTCAATTTAGATAATTGCACCACATTGCGAGCTGTTCTTCCCAAGTTACTAAAACAAAGTTGTGACATCGTAACGATGCAACGTTGCTGTAACGTTTAACAGCGACGTTTAAAAAACTTCACAACATTCACGACGTTGTTGCAACGTTGTTAAAACGTAAAATTCCAACTTAATTTTTCACAACGTTATTACAACGGTATCTGTTACATGGGATGATAGTCGGGGAGGAGGATGGTTGGCAATGGTCGAGACAGAGAAATGACACAAACGGACTAGTTAAAGGTAGAGAAACTGGGCAGGAATCAAGAAATACAGCGTTGGTTTAGTAGTCACTGCATTTCGCATATCTGGTTATGAACTGCTGGCATTTGCCCATCAAATTTAATCGACCATTTGCTGCACCACAATACACTTATGAAGGAGTAACTTATATGGGGATAAAGTAATATTATTGTGCGTTTGATGCGTTTCTTGTAAGAGCTGTGCTTTGGTTTAGCGTAATACACAAATAAAAATATCACCTATCATGTTTAAAAACCAAACACTGGTTTGTTATATGGTGTTTTTAATACAACTTAAGCAATATGCACTCAGTTCTGTTATTATTTTGTTGGGAACGAAGACTTTATGGTGGAACCTGTTTTCCAATGACTCCTCGCGGCATTTCGGGCATTACGGCTCTTCTGGCGGTGCATTTTACAAAGATCTTTAGGACAAATTTTCATTTCACTCAATTATTTCAGACCTGAATGGTGATTTTAGTGACCCAGGGCTGTAGCTTCTCCAGAAAAGTTGACGGGCTGTGCCGAAAATATTAAAATACCACACAAATCCACAAAATACAAGGTTCTTCCCAGATTTGACCCATTTCCTCGTCCAAGTTAGGGCTTCACTTCTGTATGATCAGGGACGTATTTATGGGGGTCACTACACCACGCCCCCTATCCCTTGGGCGCCGAAGGAGCCCTCATGCACCGAAGACGCTGAAGGCGCCTTCGGTCAATAAAATGTGCCTCACATTCGGCAAAGGGCGCCAGAGGCGCCCTTCGCTGAATGTAAGGCACGCTTCGATGCATCTCTGAAGGCGCCCCCCACATACCTCTAAAGGCGAGCTCCGATACACCTCTAAGGGTGCCCTTCCACATACCTCCAAAGGCGCCCTAGCGCATACCTTCAAAACGTCCTCCCAAATACTTCAAGAGGCACCCTCCGATACACATCTGAATGCACCCTCCCACATAGCTCCAAAGGCGATCTCATATACAAATCTGAAATCACTTTCCTACATGCATTCAAACACGCCCTATGATACACTTCTGAAGGCGCCCTCAAACATACCTCCAAGGGCGCCCAGCCATATACCTCCCAGGGTGCCTTTCGATACAAATCTGAATGCGCCTTCCTACATACCTCCAAAGGAGCCCACTGATGCATCTTTTTCGGCGCCCTCCCACATACCTTCAAAGGCGTCCTTCAATACACTTCCGGAGACGTACTCCAATGCACATCTGAAAACGCCCTCCGATACACCTCTGAAGACGCCTTCCAACATACTTCCAAAGGCTCCCACCGATACGATACACCTCTGAAGACGCCCTCCAACATACTTCCAAAGGCTCCCACCGATACGATACAGCTCTGAAGACGCCCTCCAACATACTTCCAAAGGCTCCCACCGATACGATACACCTCTGAAGGCGCCCTCCAACATACTTCCAAAGTCTCCCACCGATACGATACACCTCTGAAGGCGCCCTCCAACATACTTCCAAAGGCTCCCACCGATACGATACACCTCTGAAGGCGCGCTCCCAGTCTCCCACATAGTACAACAGTACCCTTAGATGCATAGTCCAAAAACACCGTCTGGTTTTCGCCTCTGGAGCTATTTGGAAGGGCGCCCTCGGCAGGCGCGGATCCAGGGGGGGGCGCTTGGGCGCGCCCCCCTGAGCCGGGACTTTCCTATGGCGCGCCCGTAGGGCGCGCCGGAGAGCACAACTTTTTGTATTGCGCCCCCCCTGACCGAAATCCTGGATCCGCGCCTGCTCGGAGATGTATCGTTGGCGCCTACGACGGTATGTGGGAGGCCCCTTCAGAGGTGTATCAGAGAGCGCCTTTGGAGGCGTGTGGGAGGGCTCATTGAGAAGTGCATCAGAGGGCGCCTTTGAAGGTATGTGGGAGGGAGGGCACCTTCAGATGTGTATCCCAGGGCGCCCGGGAGGTATGTGGGAGGGCGATTTAAAGTTGTATTGGAGGTAAAACTTGGAGCTGTGTGGGATGACACCTTCAGAGGTGCGTCGTAAGTTGTCTTTGGAAGTATGTGGGAGCCGGGAGGGCGCCCTAGGAAATGTATAGGAGCCTACCACCCACTCAACAATGCCTTTCGCTGGCGGCGCCTTTATGTGGGTTTTTGCTTCCTCTTGGGGCTTGTCCCTTCTCCTTGACAAAGTTATAAATACGCCGCTATTTATGTTAGCTAGTAGCTACTATGATATCCTAGCTGTCTTATATGATAGCTAGCAGTCTATGTATAGGCAAAACTGAGTAGCATGAAGAGGAACTTTGCACTGCGCAAGATGACATTGTCAGATTTACCAATTTGCATTACAAACTCGAGTTTCAAATGCAGAAAATAATCGGTTGTTGGTCGTTTTGGGATATCTATATCATAGTGGATCCTTGATACTGCACAAGATGACATTGTCAGATTTACCAATTTACATTACAAACTCGAGTTTCAAATGCAGAAAATAATCGGTTGTTGGTCGTTTTGATATATCATATATCATAGTGGATCCTTGATATTTGGTAGTTTTATTTTGGTGTCACGGAATCTGTTCTGATACTAGAATATAGTGGATCCTTGATATTTGGTAGTACTATTTTGATGTCACGGAATCTGTTCTGATACTCGAATATGAGCAACAACGAAGCTCCATTTAATTTCAGAGTATATCATAGGTGCTCTCCTATCTGCTTCATGCAGATCCGACATCTGAGTATGGACAACATCGACATCGTCTTTAGAGCCTTGCAAAAGGTGGCCTTGCCATTTCTATGACCTTTAAAGATCCCTCCGCACAAATACAAATGATCTGAGACCTCACTAGATTATTCGGGGAAATTTATTTTATTTCCGTGCCCGTGTGTCTCAGTATCAGAAATACTCTTTGAGGGTCTGGTTTGGGAATTTTAAAACAAAGACAGTTTTCACATTGGATCATTTTGCGCGAAATGCTTTAAAATGTTTTAGCAGTAGCCGTTTTCACGATTAACTAATATGCCAAAAAATGTGTTAACCCTCGTCCTACGGGACCCTAGGGCGAGGGTCATTTTTTCCCCTCAAATTAGTCCATAGTGAAAACGGCTACGACCAAAACATTTAAAAACATTTTAAATTGTTTTAAAACATTTCGCGCAAAATAATCCATCGTGAAAACGGCTATTGACTATACATTGATCTATTTTCGAAATAAATTATTTGTCATATGTACCTGTCATTGGTTTCTCGTCTTTTGATATATATTTATTCCAATGTTTCTTGGGTCTGAGTCAAATCATTTCTTGCATTCATTCTGTTGCTCCTTGGTAAGCAGCATACAATAGCCGTTTTCACGATGGATTATTTTGCGCGAAATGTCTTAAAAAATCGTAAGATGTTTTGAAATGTTTTAGTATGAAAGGTTTAGTATACTTATCCATTCCTTAACTACACAACTTTTGCAAGCGATTTTTGTCTTGAATGTCTCTCAGAATTTTGAAATATGTTTGTAAGAATAAAGTATGTTCAAAAATTGCGGTTTGGTGGTAATTAGCAAGATAATTATGTATAGGTTAGTTGTGATGCCAGATCTTTACCTACTGACACTTCAGAACATCTCGAAACATTTTAATCTTGGGCACGTTATTGGTCGCTCAAGCAAACCGCATCCTCCCCTTGACTCATAATGGACTCGCCTCCAGCGAATCGTTTTCTAGCGCATTAATTGGCGCCATGCGAAGGCAGACCTGTGATCCATGACGCTGCCAGATTGAGTAACTAGTATGGCGGTAATGGCCTTAACTGAACGAATGGACTCTAGAACGCATATGTTTCCTTTAGAAAGCGGACAATTTTGTAATCATAATCTTGTGATAGCTCATTTCATGTTTCATAACTCTTGAATTAATGATAATATCGCATAAATCAGTAACTTATTTTTCTTGGAATGTATTGTATACTAAAACTTTCATACTAAAACATTTCAAAACATCTTAAGATGTTTTAAAACATTTCGCGCAAAATAATCCACCGTGAAAACGGCTAATATCATTGTATCGGCTATCAAGCTGCTTTAATTTAATGTTATCTTTATTCCGATGTGGAAGAAAGGTAACATTATACGTCCTTTCACCTGTGTCGCCACAATGTCCAATCTTACCAAGGTGCCGTCAATGCGCAAGTACGGCATACCGTAAATGGAGTACTCAGAATGCCGCACTTATTCGACCACGGCGTTTGGTTCACCCTATCTCGTTGTCGAAATAGCCCGGTCGGTGTAGAGCTAGAATGATGATAGGAATGTTCCCGGCTCGATCCCAGGTCCCGGAAGTTTTGCAGGCCGGTGCACCAACATGCCGTACTTACTGCTTAGTGCTTACTGCTTACCCATGCACGGCATTCGGCAAGACTGGGCTCTTGGTAGAATTGGGGCTACATATGCAATCTAAACAGACACTTAACAGCCAATGGCAGCGAATTTCCCTGTCATGAATTTCCGAAACACAGAATCACACACAGACGCATCTAATATAAACACCAAGCAACCAATGGTTCCAATTCTCCCGTTTACCAAATTTCCGTAACACACCGCAAGTCAAATCTTCACGCGTGATTACGTGCTAATGTAAATGTAAATACAACATACTGGCCGCTCATTAGGTACATCTGGCGCACTCTCCTCGCTCTCTTCCTATGCCGACGCTGACTCATCCCGGCGACCATCTCCGGCCGCCCTGCGAGACGTTCTCGGGGCGGCAGTGTGTAATTAAGAGCTGCGTTGGCGGCGCGAGGCATCCGCCCCCGCGTGCCGCCCAAGCCCCGGTTCCCACACCTGTCGCGCTCCTCCCGGCCAAGTCTTACCGCGTAATGGTCGCGCCACACCGCCGCTTGTTTGTTGGCTGGTGAGAGTACAAGCTACAAACCAGCTCGCTCATCGTCGTGTGTGGCGGGGCGGGGCGGGGTGGCGGCCGGCGCGGCGGTGGCGCGCTGTGGCATTAGCGCACCTCGCGCGCGCGCTCGGCCGACTTATTGACGCTCGCGAGCCGGCACCCGGCCATCAGCTGACGATTAGTGGCGCGGCCCGCTCATCGCGGCGTGTAATGGCGCACCATCGGCCACCAAATGTATCTATTAGTCGGCGGAATGTGTTTATTAGACGGGAATGCGTGCGCCGGCGGCGATCTGGGCCGAGCGGCCACCGGCTGAGAGCCAGTCCGGCCCGGCTCGGACGGTCCGGTCCGGTCCGGAGCGCAGCGCGACACTGGTGACGGGTGCGATGAGGCCTGGAAGAGAGAGATGATACGAGGGTGGAGGACGGTGGGAGGGTGCTGGGTGGAGGACGGTGGGAGGGTGCTGGGTGGAGGACGGTGGAGGGTGCTGGGTGGGGACGGTGGGAGGTGCGGGGGAGGACGGTGGGAGGGTGCTGGGGTTGGAGGACGGGTGGGAGGGTTGCTGGGTGGAGGACGGTTGGGAAGGGTGCTGTGGAGACGGTGGGAGGGTGCTGGGTGGAGGACGTGGGAGGGTGCTGGGTGGACGGACGGTGGGAGGGGTGCTGGGTGGAGGACGGTGGAGGGTGCTGGGTGGAGGACAGGTGGGAGGGTGCTGGGTGGAGACGGTGGGAGATGCGGGTGGAGGACGGTGGGAGGGTGCTGGTGGAGGAAGGTGGGAGGGTGCCTGTGGAGGACGGTGGGAGGGTGCTGGGTGGAGGGACGGTGGGAGGGGTGCTGGGTGGAGGACGGTGGAGGGGCTGGTGGAGGACGGTCGTGGGAGGGTGCTGGTGGAGGAATCTGTGGGAGGCGTGCTGGTGGAGGACGGTGGGAGGCGTGCTTGGGTGGAAAGACGGTGGGAGGGTCTGGGTGGAGGACGTGGGAGGTGCTGGGTGGGGATGGACGGTGGGAGGGTGCTGGGTGGAAGACGGTGGGAGGGTGCTGGGTGGAGGACGGTGGGAGGGTGCTGGGTGGACACCATGCCAGAGGATACTGTACTTTAAACACTGGCTGTGAATGCTTACACGGTGAACTCGAAACTGTGATCGACATCTTATCACGGTGTAAAAAACACACGGGAGCATCCGTCAAAAAGGCAAGCGTAGCATGCAGTACGAACTGACCGAACACCCAGCCTAATCGTTCCCTCTCCTCGTCAGGCCAGGGACGCGTCAACCAACTGGGTGGCGTGTTCATCAACGGTCGGCCACTCAACAACGAGAGGCGTATGCAGATCATCCAGATGGCCGCCGCCGGGGTGCGGCCCTGCATGATCTCCCGCTCCCTGCGGGTCTCCCACGGCTGCGTCTCCAAGATCCTGAACCGCTACCAGGAGACGGGCAGCATCCGACCGGGCGTCATAGGAGGCTCCAAGCCGCGCGTCGCCACCCCGGAGATCGAGAACAGCATCGCGCAATATTTCAAGGAGAATCCGGGTATCTTCAGCTGGGAGATCCGAGATCGACTCATCAAGGTGAGTTGCAAGGCGAGGCTCTTTCCGGAAGAAGATAACCATTTCTTTCAGACGCAAAGATAACGAGACATGGTTGCATTACACAGTTGTTCATGTCCAGGAGAGGTTTAATGTCAGTAATTTGTAGCGCAGCTAGTTATAATACCAGCCATTATTGGTCCGTACGTCCGATGGATTCGGATAATCATGTCAACATAGAAGGCACGTCATTATATTGCAATAGCTCCATGCAGTTAGCATGGTGGTATGCGTTGTCAAATTTGCATAAGCTCGTGCTCGATTGTGACGTGCAAAAGCGGGCCACGGTTACGCGGAATTCTCTGCCGAACGAGCTTATAATGGTCGATAATAACCTTCGCGTCCCATTACCGCAAGTAAATGGTCTCTGTACAAATTATCCCTTCACCGGCGTGCCTATTCGCCGATTAGTGGTAACCAGATGACGTGGTTTGGCGCAACCGAGCCGCGAGAGAAAATCTGGCCGAACGTCATTCAACCAGCTTCTCACTCTTGACAGATGGAGGTTCGGTCGGTTTCCGCACCTCCTGAGCCGCTCCGCACAGTTGGACCGGAGCTGCCGCTCCCCCTGACCGGGTCCCCTCCCCCTGACCGGGTCCCCTCCCCCTGACCGAGTCCCCTCCCCCCTGCCGCAGCCGGGCAACACCAGTGGCCATTTCACATTACCGGCCGCAGGCTGATGGCCTGTTCAATAAATTCTACCGTAATAAGAGAGCCACGGCCTCTCAAAGCAGCAGTAAACGGTCGCCGGTCACGAAATGCAGATGTAAGAATATACCGCACCGTGTTTATTCTAGCAGATCATCGCATAAATGCAGAAGGAAATTAATATTAACTAGCTATCACCGGAGTTTGTGTTTGGAGTTGGTTCGCTGACTAAGTATAAATGCATTAGTCAATTTACATGCATTAATATGCTAACAAAGTAGTTATGTAACCGAGCACCTGACAATCATGAATTAGTTTCCCATGATTATTTCCGACTGACAAGACATAGTCATCACAGTATGACACACTCTACCACGCCTATCATATCCAGTAAACATAACTACGTAAACACATATAACGGAGCGAAGCCTCCCTCGGAGCCTCCCGTGTCTGTCCTCGATAATGACCTCTGAACTGGAGCCGGACCATCTTCGTGTGAGGGCGTCGCGAGTTGGGACCCGGCCGGCCGGCCCGACCCGCCGCCCGCGGCCACCAATTTCACACGCGCTCTGTCCAGCAGCCGCGCGGCGCCTTTGATCTCAGCCGCCCGACCCGCCGGCGGGGTTTAATTTTGGCGGCCCGCGCCGACAACTCATTAACAATGTCCTCCGTGTGCCTGAGCTGGTCAGGCAATCAGCTTACCCCTGTGTCGTCAGCCGCGGCGACGCAATCAAAATTAAGGTATTACCCTAAGGTGGAGACCCATTAGTGAGGTCTTTTGTTGGCGGCAATGGGAAGCCGCGGGGTTCCCCGGGAGGGATGAGCTGGAGTGGAATGATGATCAGCTTAGGGAACGAGTGGTTGTCCCGAGATTAATATCTCAATTTCACAGGAGCCATAGATAGGAAGTGGTTCCTGTGATTGAGGAATCAGAGAGGCAGTGTTCAACCGGCTTATTGGATGTTCAATTTGTGATTATTGGACGTCACGTGTTTCAGAAAATCTCTCTCCTGTCTACGCTTCTGTCAAAAGTTACAAGCACCTTCTCACGACACAATATACCTAAAAATGAAAAACAACTGTGTCAGCAGCCACCAACATAGCTTGGCCCCTCCTGACGACACTTCCCATCGCACCAAAGCGATCCGATCAGTGTCGACTCGACAGTTCTTCCTGCAGTACCTGCTTAGTGCCACATACCTACCTTCCTGCAGTGCCTGCTCAGTACCTGCTCAGTACCTGCTCAGTACCTGCTCAGTACCTGCTCAGTACCTGCTCAGTACCTTCCTGCAGTACCTTCTCAGTGCCACATACCTACCTTCCTGCAGTACCTGCTCAGTACCTGCTCAGTGCCCTCACCATCACCGGCTGGGTGCTGGCCGGCTGCTGTAATCAGTGGTGTCTCGGCGGTTCTGGCGGCGCGTAGTCACCTCACCTGCCCCCTGCTGCGGGGACCGCTCGTTACCGGGGATCAGAGGCGGCTGAGCGGTGCCGCCGCGCCGCCCCCGCCCCCGCCCCCGCTGCGGTGAGGGCCAACCGCGCCGGCCGGTCGCCGCTGCCGTCTACCTGCCACTGCCGTCCGCTGGACACTGCCCGCTGTCCCTGTCCCCTGAACCCTGTCCCCTGTCCGGGTCAGTGAGTGATCAGTGTCCCTGTCGGCACCCACCGCTCGTCAGACATGTCCCCTGATCACTGTCCCGTGACACCCGCCCCCCGACCCCTCCCCGATCCATCAGGCGCGTGCCGATATGTGGTGGCTTCTGTGTGCTATCTATGGGGATCCAACTGTTATCTATAGGGGAATCAGACTGTCGGTGCGTGTTATCGAAGGAGACCCAGACAGGTTCTGATGAGTTCCGTTGAATAATGGTTGACTATTTGCAGCGGGCCTGTACCCAAACTTCCCTTTGCTATCCAGTAAGTTATCAAGGGTTACATCGTCTTTGTTGCCTTTTTCAGGACGGCCTGTGCGACAAGGACAGTGTTCCCTCTGTAAGCAGCATCACCCGGATCCTGCGGGGAGGCAAGCCGGATGACAAGAGCGACCACAGCATCACTGGCATCCTCGGTCAGTCAGCCAGCCTCCTTACAATGTCACTAGCCTGCACTACTGACTTTGTCTGATCTTAGCACTTGAATGATACATAATGTCGCTGTGCTCAATGAGCATAAACGCCTCTGTTTATGTTTATCTGGGTCATAATCTAAAAGGTAATGGCAAAAATTGCTATCCGGAGCAAGACTTGTTCCCTAGTCCCGCACCAGCCGCCGCCAGATCTGATTTTTTTTTCTCACAAGGATATGTTCTTGTTCCCTCGTGCAGTCTCCGTTACCTTCTTTTGCCCGCGCTGCAGTCTCCGTATTTCCCATCTTGCGTTCTCGCTGCTTGTTATCTCAGCTACTTACGTCTACCGCGGACCGATGAACATGATTTTATCTTCTTTCTTTCATCATCTGTCAATTTTGCTCTTGCATCGCCTGCACTGACTATTGCATTTCTATCGTATTATCCCCACCGTCTCAGGACTACCAGCTCTTGTCATATTACTGATCACGCTCATGCTATTTGCACGCATTACTCCTTAGTTTGTCTTAAATACTTTTAGCCCATCTCTCTTTCCTCTCATATTCCTCCTCTCTCTCTCTCCTCTTCTCTCCTCCCCTCTTCTCTCTCTATCTCTCTCTCTTTTCTATAATTCTTCTCTATCCCCTATCTCTTTCCCTCTTTATCTCTCCCCTCTTTCTCCTGTTTATCTTATATTTATTCCCTGGATCTAATCCATTTATCTCTTTTATCTTTCTTCTCTATTCCCTATATCTCTCCCTCTATATCTCTTTCCTCTTTCTCCTGTCTATCTTATATCCCTTTCCCATCCCTTTACATGCCCAGCATCCTAACCTCCTCTCTTCCCTTCTCCCTTCTCTATCTCTCCGTCTCACCCTCTCCTCACTGCTGGTCCGCCTCACCCTCTCCTCTCCGGCGGTCTCTTCTATAGGTGTCGGTCCGGCCGGGTCGTGCCGCCGCCGGCAGCGCGTCGGCACATCAAAGGCTGGCCGGCTGCCGTTCCCAGGCGCGGGTGACGGCCAACCTCAGCCCGTCACACAGCCTGGTGGGCCAGCCCGCACGCCACCGCCCCACACCCGGCGCCGAACGCCTGACCGACACCGTCGGCTATTTTGGGAATGTCTAATGAAAAACTGACGCGCCTAATGGAATTCCTGACGGACACTCTGTATAAGATCACTGACGAGGGGCGGGACGCCCAATAAAGAGGTGGCTCAGCCCGTTTACGAGATTTGTTCGTCGTGGTCACACAACAGATCGATTAGCAGAAAATGTAAATGATCCGTTAAGGCTTTTTACGGAAATTAGGTAGATGCGTAAACAATTATCAACAATGTAGTCAAGCGGAAGCCACTGGTGGAATTCACCTTTCTTGGTGGATGTTGTTGGGAATTAAACCCAACAACATCCACCCATCGTTAAAGGGAATAGTTCACCTTGAAAAAAAAACGAGAAAAAGCTCAGAAATGATGAAGAGAAGCAAGAAAATTAAGTATCAATTACTTAGTAAGTCAAAAGAACCTATATTTACGCGGAAAAGCAATTAAAATGTCAATTATTTGGTGATAATCATATTTTTTTTCCTCAAAGTTAATGCGAAATTCAAGCTGGCTGAGAAGGCACGCAACGTTTCATCGATTTAGTGAGGGATTCGTGTCGTATGCATGGGTGGTACTTGCCCAGAGTACTATGTTGAAGATGCCGGAAAAATACAACGCTTTTGAAAACCACACAGTACTTGCTTTAAGTAGGTATTCATCACTATTATATTCACTATGAAAGTGTATTGCTCCGGCCACCGTCGCTCACTGTCCTGCTTCTTGGGGCGTCCGTTGGATTATGTGTCACTAGGGTCATGCACGCCGCACGGTTCTACACGTCACTTGGCCGTACCGGTCTCGCCGGTCGGCTCCTATTCACCTCAGCGCGCGGCTGCGCCGCTGGCGGCCCAATTCAACGCGGCACGCGCGTACTGCGTACGAGGTGGGGTTTTCGGTGAGCGAAGGGACAGCGGGGACAGCGAGGTGGGGTTACGGTGAGTCAGGCCAGCGCTGAACGCTACGCATACGGTACAGAACCGTTGTTTTCGAATGTTTTATAGAAGATTTAAACATCAAATCACTATGCATAGCATTACCTGACAAAGTTCATTCTTGGCAATAAAAAGAAGAGTACTGAGACAGTATGGTTTTTGTCCAGCACTTCACTTCTCCCCAAGTCTTAACGTCATGTGCGTCATAATCATACGTTAGCTCAGCAAAATCAAGCCCAATCAGCGGATTGGAGTTACCGGGTATACCCGGTCCCGACTTTTAGGGACTGAATATTACAAAATTTAAGACGGTTTCTTTGGAAAAATGTGAAAGCGTCACAAGTCATTTTCGAGCATGCGCCACAACTTGGCTATCTCAACTCAAAACCCTATGTTAAAGGTGAACTATTCCCTTTAAGTTGACGCTGCTCTCAGCATTGAGCACAACTAACATGAACATCCATAATTATGATGTTGTCGTCTTTACTGAATGGAATGACCTCTGAAATTCTGATTTATTGCAACACTGCATTTCCTGTGCATATTTGGACCTGCCTTGGTCACTGGACTCGCGCCTCTACTGGACTCAGCAATCAATCGTATTGACAACAATGTAACAGAACCACACTCTGGCTTTTATGTTTTCACACCGAGAACACCGAGACTTTGCAGTATACACAGCTGCTACCGGTTTCGACATTACACGAGTGAGTCTGTGCTCGTCGAGTCGCAGCGTCACAACATTTCCCTTCCATCCCTTTAATCTCATATTCGCGTAATATTCCGCGGCTGTCACGCCCTACCACCCTGCATTCCTGGCCGGTTTTTACCGCCATGCCTCTCTGCCTTCCCGAGCTGACCGGTGACCGGCTGGGGCGTCAGGATGACACTAAATGACGTAAGTCGCCCAGAGGTACCACTCTGATCTCGCCGCCACACTCGCCGCCCGTCCGGCTTACTGCCTCCACCGCTCCAGCAAAAACCCGGCCGCCATTCAGTGGCAGTCAGGGCCTGATCGGATCGTGTGGTGCGTTTTTGGGCGGCAGCGGCGGCGGCGGTGCGGGTTTTGAGCTGCCTCAGCTCAGCGCAGCGGGACGGGGTGGGGCTTGCCGGATGGACGGCGGAGGCTGGGGCTGTTGACGCGCCGAGAATGCCGTAATCCGACGTTGATGAGGCCTTTGTGCTGCAACGCCGGCCGCCCAACCGTGTCGGCGCGATCTGCACCTGAGTCTGACTACCGTCCTGGGAGCGCGTGATTTGCGAGCTGCAGCGCTGACTGGTCGCTGTGGGTGTGGGTGTGGGTGTGCTCCATGTGTTCGGAGCTGCGTGCTCCTGTGTTCGGAGCTGTGTGCTCCTGTGCTCAGAGGAGCTGCGTGCCTGCCGTTACCGGTGGTGTTCCGGTGCCGTACCGTCCCCGCCTCCCAGCGCCGCGGCGGCCCACCGCCAGCTCTGCGGGTGACCGGGCGACCCGCCAGCAGCACAAGGTGAAAACTGCGCTCCAGCCGAGAGCCACCCGAACAAAATACCCGCGCCGACCAGCCGCAGTCGCCGTAAGGGCCACATCTGCACGCTACCGGCCCCACGATTCGCCCCTAACGCCACAGTCAGTTACGACACTCGCTACCGAGCGGGCCGCTCGACTTTTGACGCCTCGACGGCCGCTAAATTATAGATGAGGTAATTTGTGAATTATTTCCTGCGATTTGTAAGCAGCTTAGGTGACGATTAGCATACGGGTTCAGTGTTGTTTAACATAATATCTGATGTAGGTGCCGGGCGCCTGCTGAGTAATCACTTGCGAATGGTACACAGCGTAGTAGTGGTCCGTGGGAGGAACGTATAGTGGTGGTCCGTGGGAGGAACGTATAGTGGTGGTCCGTGGGAGGAACGTACGCACGTCTGCCTCCGTGGCAAACGTGCCGCACGCTACGTGGCACGTGTTCGTGGCAACGTGGCTACGATTTGACAGCGGTCGGTACCACGTGTTGCCTTTGGCAGGAGCAGCTCCACTTCCTCGGTAATATTCTGCAATGACTGGTGACACCTGATCAAGACTGGTGACATCCTGTGATGTCTAGCGACGTCATGTGACGTCATGTGATGTCTGGTGACGTATTGTGATGCTCGGTGAAGTTCGGTGACGTCTTTTGATGCCCGGTGACTTCCGGTGACGTCTTAGACCGCTGACAGCCCAGTGACGGACGGTGGAGGGTGCAGCTCGGCACGGAAGCTCCCCGCCCCCTCCTCCGCCCCCCAACCCCGCCGACCCCCCGCCGGCGCCGCGCCGTCAGAACAGGCCCTTAATGCGTGTCTGCTGTCTGCCGGCTGTCTGTCTGCTGTCTGCCGGCTGTCTGATCAGTCGTGTCGAGCGGTGACGGACGGCGTGGCCGGCCGCCGGCTGTCGGACAGTGACGGACGGCGCCGAGCTGCCGAGGTCGGTAAACAGCCGCAGCTCGGCAGCCCTGTGGCGGCGGCGGCGGGAGCTGTGGTGGGAGCTGTGATGGGAGCGGCGCTGGGAGCAGTGGTGGGAGCAGTGGTGGGAGCGGCGGCGGGAGCAGTGGTGGGAGCGGTGGTGGGAGCAGTGGTGGGAGCAGTGGTGGGAGCTGTGGTGGGAGCAGTGGTGGGAGCGGTGGTGGGAGCAGTGGTGGGAGCGGCGGCGGGAGCAGTGGTGGGAGCGGTGGTGGGAGCAGTGGTGGGAGCAGTGGTGGGAGCAGTGGTGGGAGCTGTGGTGGGAGCGGCGGCGGCGGCGTGGTGAGAGGAACGGCGGCAGGGCAGTGCAACAGTATCCATTACAGCGAGGAGAGATTAGTATAGGTAATCAGGCTGAGCAGACCACAGTACAGACTTTAAAAGTCCCTAAGAGGCGCTGGGACATCAGCTCGATTTATGGACAATACCTTCCATACAATGCACCAAAATCTTCAGGGCGTTACTGATATCAATTTATGCATAGTCTTCTGGAATTGCCTAGACAAATCTAATTATTCAGTTTGCTGTACAGAAACGCCAGCACAGTTATTCATAAGTACAATGAGACGACACAGAAAAGGTATGAATGAAAGCCATCGTCCTGTTGAGGTAAGCTGCGATAAGCCAGAACCCACGGTCCAGAAGACCTCCACCCCACCGTTCAGTCATGATAGCTCGGCTTAGCAGGGACACCGTTCCTTTGAGGAGGGATTACAGACCTCCCCTGGTCACCCCCGCTCCCCAGACGGCGCCGGGTGACGCGTGTCCTGTCCTCCCCGGTCACCCCGCTCCCCAAGACGGCGCCGGGTGACGCGTGTCTCTGTCCTCCCTGTCCACCCCGCTCCCCAGACGGCGCCGGGTTTGACGCGTTGTCCTGTCCTCCCTTGGTCCACCCCCGCATCCCCAGACGGCGCCGGGTGACGGCGTGTCCTGTCCTCCCCTGGTACCCCGCTCCCCAGACGGACGCCGTGGTGTGACGCGTGTCCTGTCCTCCCCTGGTCACCCCCGCTCCCCAGACGGCGCCGGGTGACGCGTGTCCTGTCCTGAGGCGTCCTAATGCCAGACGTCCAACCAGGGGTGTAGGGAGCCGACTAATGTCCCTGACGTCCAACAGAGTCGCAGGAGCCAACTCCGTCACCAGTCCTCACTGATTAGGTAGCCGATAAGAGGATGCGCCAACCGATAGGTTTTGTCGGCCAGCAGAGGTAGGCAGGGGGTCCTCTGAGCCGCCCGCACCGCTCGCGACACGTGTCCGTCGACAGGTGACGGGTGTCCGCCGACAGGTAACACGGGTGTTCGTCGACAGGTAACACGGGTGTGAGCAGCGGGTCGCGGGGAGGACAGGACACCCAGCCGGCAGCTCCGGCGCACCTCGCAGCGGCCGAGCGATAGCACATCTGGGGCTGTATTTCAGTGAGATGGCGCGGCGCACCGGGCGGCCCAGTCCGTCTGTCACTTTAGATGGGCGCCCCGCCGCGGCCGACCGCAGCATTCCTCAGCAGCCGAGCCTGCTGGGACCGGCCGCGGTGGGGCTCCAGTCTGCCAGACCTCTGCAACAACACGCTGTGCTGACACAGATGGTAATGCTCGACTTTTTCCGGCAGTGGAACAAGGCAGTTCTGTGTCATCGCAGTTGAAGGAGGCGCCCTTGGTGGATTGGGGGTAAAGCGGAAACGCCCTACAAATTGAGCGGACGAGGTCGCTCTCACGAATTGCCGCGTACCAGCACAGTATCCCAACCCCGTGTATTGGGCTCTGGTTCATCGATATGATGAGAGGCTATGTCTATGATACTGAGTATGACGTGACCCACAGCACCTACACTGAAGATGATTAGTTGCAAATTACTCTAGCCAAGATAATAACCGTGATTAACCAAATGACAATGTGCGTGAATTTATGACGACGGTATTGTTCATGCAGCAAATATTGCAGAGCTGACTAAGAAGTAATACTTCAACAGTAACAGCTAGAGCTGCGAATCCCGAAATTAAGCATTCAAAGTTGTCTGAAATCAGACTCCGGTCGTGCAATCAAGGCCCTAAATTGAATGACATTACTTCGCCCACCACATTGCCGGATAATCTTGAACATATTCGGCTGGTATGCTTATTACTTTGTGATTTACTTGTGTCATTTATGCCTGGCTGTGTTCACCTCAGACTAAATCGTGTTTCTTGGTGCTACACCTGACTGTTCATTTGGCATTGGAGTGCATTGTTGCATTTTCGCGTTGCTACAACTTCCATTCCAACGACCGCAACATTCTCTCCTTCAAAAAAATAAATTCCCATTCCTCAGCGCTGATGACTCTGTAGGTCACATGTCTCCCTGTCAGCTGGACCGGACGGGGGGGGGGGCGGGGTGGAATGGTCTCCAGAGCACCGGTCCCGTCCCGGCCGGCCGCACTAAACTGAGGCAGCGGGCCAGGTGTGAGCCGCACCGGACCATGGGCGGCCTCCCGGGAATGTGGGCCGGCCGCTCTGCCTCTCTGCTGGCGCTCTGCCCTCCGCCTCCGCCGCCGCAGCGGCCGCCACCAATTATTAATCACCTGTGGGGTGGCCACACACCTCGCTACACGATGTAGCCTGAGAGTGCCGGGCCGGGCTGGACCGGGCTAGGCTGGGCCAGGTCGAGTTGATGTCTTATCTGCCGGATGTGGAGCAGAAATCAGGATACAACACAGCGGAAGGAGGGTTAAGCAAATATATGAAGCATATAGAGATCAGCTGGCAGTAACATGATAATGCATAAATATACACTAGCATTAATATAAATAATCATCCTATGATAAATTTTTCATCAAGCAATACATTTTGTTTTGCTTTAATAAGCCTCATACACAGTCAACGTCAATGGAAACTTATTCAAAGTCTTTCATCACAAATAACTAATTAGGTATGCAGTAGGTACTATTGGTTCCAAAATAAGCGTCCCGCTGGGTTGGCCGGCACGCTCAGTTAAAGGGAATATACCACCTGGGAAAAAGTATGTGGAATGATGAAGATGATTGCCCAGATGAGTGGCACTCATGACTCATCTCCATCATTCCACATACTTTTCCCGATGCGGTATATTCCACTTAACTGCTGTGCCGGCCAACCCAGAGGGACGCTTATTTAGGAACCAATAGTACATACCTACCGTTCATGACATGCATTGCATGACATGCATAATTCCAAATACTGCCCAAAATAAACAAAATAAATGTTTTATAAGAAGAAAAAGGTACCTTGACACAAATAGCGGTAAGTATTTTAACAGGAAGCACAAAACTGGCTATTGGTTCGTTACAGATTGAATCGATTGGAATCGTCAATCAAAATTCCTAGAATCCAAAAATAGTTGACTCTCTACAAGATCTTTTGATTCATGAAATGTGATTGAATCAAACTTGCATCAAATCAAGGCAGATTGAATACAAAGATTGAACGATTCTTAATGATTCAAATACACTGGTAAATTGTGCAAATATACGCAATCCCAGTGGCTAAATTAATTTATACTGAAATTGCATTGCTGTAAATATATTGAATGTTCTAATAATAACATACATAAATGTCACAATTTGTTTTGATTAGACATAAATTTACTACCTATATTCAAATGTTGAATGAAGCGAAAATCAATTAAATACTTGCTTTGATTCTTTGAATCGGAAATAATCAATTCTTACAATTTTATCCGTGAATCGAACGGTGATTGAATCATTCAGATAAATCAGATTCCAAAATGAATCATGATTGAATCGTTAAAAAAGTTGAATCAATAACCAGTCTGGGAAGCAAAGCTTTTGACTACACAAATTGCACATTTCGACTTCGAGACCGCTGAAGGCTGCCATTGGAAGTCACTGAAGAACAGATATCTGCCAAGTCATCGGGCCATGAACGAAGCTGGGAAAATCTCCACAAAAGCGGATTAGAGACGGTTGATGTTCGGCGCTTGCTGAGACCACACCGAAGAGCTCCCGGTTTTCTTGGAGCCTCTGTCTGCTCTGGATTTATCGCCTGAGTCCAGGTTTTATAGCACCCCTACTGTCGGCCGGTCATTCAGCGCTGCTTCCCTGCCGGTCCCCTCCCTCTTTCCTCTCATCCCACTTCCTCCCACCCTGCTGTTCCCATTGTGCGGCGGCCTCCTCCTTTCTCGTCTCTCTGCGGTCCCGACTTCTCACCCTTCCCGGCCACGTCACGTGACGCCCCTGCGATCACGGCCTGAACACCACGTGACCCGCAGCACGGACCACCGGTCGAGTCACGTGACCTGGTGGCAGGCGCGGCTGGTGGTCACGTGTTCGGACCACCAGCGGTGGCGCCCGTCGCCTAATCGCGCTCTAATTTCTCCAATACTAACGCCGGCTCGACATGCGAGGGTTTTTGTCGGCGGCTGAGCTGCGATTGGTGGGGCGGAGCGGAGCGGGGGCCGGGGGCGGCGGGCCGCCTGTCGGGGTCACAGGTCACAGGGCAGGCCACCGGGTCACCTGCGTGCGCGCCACTATTGGTCAGAGACGCGCACACAAAAAGCCTGATTGGCGGCTAGTGCGGCGTTAAAGTTGAGGCATCTCTCTGATAATGGCCGCGCTGATTCGTCCGATTGTGTCGGCCTTTAAAATGGTGATCCCGGGAGAAAGGCCGACGAAGGCTGCCAGTCCTGTACGAAAAAAACACACGATGGTTTGGTGACAGATGAAATACGACCCATAAACGTCATTACAGTCGCCTTGCTGTCTATTGGTATACAGTCCGGCTTTTAAGTGACTTGCCTTCCCTCGCTCATGTTCGCGTGTGGAATCCACAGCGTGTCTGTGTGGATCTTCACTCCTGTGAGCTGTGAGATGAGTTGTGAGTTGTGTGTGACCCCTCTCTTCCCTCTATGTTCAGGTGGTGAGAGCAGTGAGTAATGTGAGTTATATGTGACCCCTCTCTTCCTCCGTCTTCAGGTGGTGAGAGCAGCGGCAGTGAGGACGACAGTGAGCCCGGCATCAAGCTGAACCGGAAGCAGCGCCGCTCGCGCACCACCTTCAGCGCCGAGCAGCTGGAGGAGCTGGAGAAGGCGTTTGACATCACCCAGTACCCGGACGTCTACACCCGGGAGAAGCTGGCCATCAAGTTAGTACACAACTACGCAGTATACACCTATGGATATGTCCGCTTCGAGCTCTGATTCTTAGACGAGATTCATTGTTACTTCGCAGTCTTCATTTTACTTTTTTTTTTCATTTTTCATGAACAGTTATTAGATGATTACGAGACTGGTCCCTTTATGCTGAACTAAACTGACTTAGCTTGATTGTGCTACAGAGCCAATTTCAAAGGCAGCGCGCAATATGTTCTAGCAGCTGCGGCGCTCTGAAACCAAAATCAGGCGCGGATCCAGGATCTCGGTCAGGGGGCGGCGCAACATACACAAAGTTGTGCCCTACAGGCCCGACATGGGTGCAACCCGGGATCAGGGGGTCCTAGCGCCCCTAGATCCGCGCCTGCAAATAGTCTTAACCAATTTTAAAGGAAACGCGCTAAAACGTAAAAATAAGCATTACAAAACACAAACGATCTATTCACCAAAAAACTAACGCCCTGTGTTGTTTTCCTTTGCCAGGACCACGCTGACGGAGGCACGCGTCCAGGTGTGGTTTAGTAACCGACGAGCGAGGCTCAGGAAACAGCTGAACGCCCAGCACCACGTGACCTCGAACGGCGCGTCCCCGGCGGGTCACATGACCCACGGGACAGCGGCTCCGTACAGCGCCGCCTGCCACCCAGACCCGACCACCTCCACTGCGCAATACGGTCAGTGTACTTCGCCGTATAGAATCACACCTTAGTCGAGAGCTGTGGTTATAAGTCGTGTGATCCGTTATTACATTGTACAACAGTGTTTCTCATTTAAAGACACATGCTGATTTTGTGAGTTATGTGATGCGCAACTTCCAAATTAGCATAACCAGATGGCAATACTTTGCATGCATATATTGTATACAGATCCATTCAAACATTTTCCCCGCGCACAAAGAGGCCACCGCACACTTACACGAAGAGCCGCCGGCGAGAGCGCGACTATTCCCAGTCTGTCCGTGTCATTCGTTTCTTGAGAAACCCACCGTCTGACCATCCGTCCTCATCCCGCGGCACTGCCGGAGGGCACCAGCTCTTCGGGCAAACATAGTCACCACTCATGTCGCCTTGTAATTAGCTTGTAATCAGTGTCATTTCCGGATGCGCACTGCGAGGCGGTGGCTTTTCCAATTCTCCGTGCGACTCATAAAGCGTCGGTACATTTGCCGTAAATAACCAGTGGCGTGTTGAGTGGAGCCGTTAATCGGCCGGCTGGGACGGTACAGGGCCGTAAACGAGGGGGTCGGCTGCTCCTCCACGGAGAGCTGCGAGGACACCGGGCTGCGGCCGCCGCCGTCTGCTGGCACCCGGGGGAGGTTTTCCGGAAGTCACACTACCACCACGCACTTACATGCGCTACCATGTCAAATACTCACAATTTCTTGCAGTTCATAAGATACTATCGGTTGAAATTCTGAAGTGGCAGCCTTGTATGTATCTGGTATCTTGTAAGCCGCAACACCAGAGTTCGGTGGAGCGTTGCTGTGAGCGGAGCTGTGCGGACTGTCTCGCAGCGCGGCAGGGCGGGTTTGTTTACCCGTTGTTTCCTTGACGGCGTGTGGGCGGTGGTGAAAGTGTGAGGGCCGGCCCAGCGGGCGGTCAGCACGGCACGAGCCCTCGCGTGACGTCACGGAACCAATTCTCAAATCTGACAGGCTGATGTCAGTTATCTGGTACGGAGAGGCTGAGGTAGTTTGCATCTTACTCATGCACGAAAATACTAATGCGCACAAAATAGCCGTTTTCACGAAGGATTTATTTTTACCCGGTAGTACCCGGAAGTACCCAATAATATTTGTTCATAAATTTGATGATACAAATAAAACTAACGGGAAATTTCGCATTGTAAGAGCAGATAATTGTACACGAATTCTTAAAGTTTCAATCGATAACAAAAATATGTGGGAAAATCCATGTTCCTAGATCAATTACCCAAAACGCACGAAATATTACTGGGTGCTACCGGATACTACCGGGTAAAAATAAACCCTTCGTGAAAACGGCTAATTATTGAGCGTGCCGCCGTATTTGTTCGATAGCCCAATACGTCTAACACATGACGCGCGATCCAAACATTTATATTGCACATTTTCCTCGAAGTTCTGTGCTCAAACTAACATAAACTGGCAAATAAATAATTTGCAAATAAAATAATTCGAAGAGAGAAATGGCCGGCATCATACCTCAGAAGTGTCTCTACCATATACGCTACCATGTCAAGCGACTGAGCTGACCATCGTTCTATGTTCCACAGGTCAGCCATGGGCGGCGCAGCCTAGCTCCCTGGGCTACTCCGACTACCTGCAGGGCTCCCCCTCCCAGATGACGTCATCGGTGAACCAGTACACGGCCGGCATGACGTCATTCGCCGGCGGCGTTCACCCGGGCTCCGTGGCCGGCTGGCCCGGCTTCTCGGCAGACAACAGGTGCGTGGTGGGACGGCAGGAGAGGGATGGCAACGTCTGCAGATCTTCTGTTTAAGGCGTTGATGCGTAATCAAAGAGCCCCAATATTTTTGATGCATCCTTTTTTGACATAATGAGCTCGGAAGTAAGTATAGAGTCCGAATAATTATGATGCACCCTTACATTTATTTGATTGGTATTTAAGCTCGCAAGATCCGTCAACAAGTAGTAGTTCTTGCGCCACTGCTATCTTATTCGCTGGCTAATCCAAATGTAAATCTGTAAAATAAACAAAGAAACGGCCAGCAGCGTTAGTTCCCTCACGCGCCGCTTTGTTTCGCTATTGTCGTAGCCAAACATTAGCTGTCCATAAGAGTGCGATAAGCTCTGCCGGCCACTAGCTATGCAATTGTATGGCAACACCGTTTTTTGTGGATGCGCTGACCGATTAAGCTGAAATCTGGTTTGTGGTTTGAGACCACACTACTGGCAATGTGGAGTTTAGATGACAGCAAACAAATTGCATTGCTATCGGATTTCTAAGGGCTCGCTCGTCCTTTACCGATTAAGGCGTCTCACTGTCACACACAATACAAATTGGTCGAAGTCTGACTCCGTGGCTCGACTCCGAATGTCGCAGCTGACACCTGGTTCTGTTTCCAGCTTCTTCAGCGGCTCGACTGCGGCGATGGGCTACCCGGCTAGCTATGGCATGCAGGCTCACTTTCCCGACCCCAAGGTGGCCAGCTACCACCCGTACTCGTGAGCCGACGCTACGGACCACGGGCCTGGAGCGACCCCGACCCCAAGTTGGCCAGCTACCACCCGCTACTCGTTGAGCCGACGCACGGACACGGGCCTGGAGCGACCCCGACCCCCAACAGCGTGCGCCAGCTACCCACCCGTCTCGTGAGCCACGCTACGGACCAGGGCCTGGGAGCGACCCCGACCCCAAGGTGGCCAGCTAACCACCCGTCTCGTGAGCCGACGCTACGGACACTGGGACTTGGAGCGACCCGGGATCCCAAGGTGCCAGCTACCACCCGTACTCGTGAGCCGGGACGCCTGCGCACCACGGGCCCTGGAGCGACCCCGACGCCCAAGGTGGCCAGCTACCACCCGTACTCGTGAGCCGCGCTGCCGCACCACGGGCCTGGAGCGGACCCGACGCCCAAGGTGGGGCCACGCTACCACCCGCGTACTTCGTGAGGCCGGACGCTACGGACCACGGGCCTGGGAGCCGACCCCGACCCCAAGGTGGCCAGGCTACCACCCCGTACTCGTGAGCCGGGACGCTGCGCGCACCACGCGGCCGATGGAGCGACCCCGACACCAAGGTGGCCAGCACCACCCGTACTCGTTGAGCCGACGCTACGCGACCACGGGGACTGAGCGGACCCGACCCCAAACTGGTGGCCAGCTTACCCACCCGTACTCGTGAGCCGACGCTCGCGCACCACGGGACTGGAGCGACCCCGACCCCAAGGTGGCCAGCTACCACCCGTACTCGTGAGCCGACGCTGCGCACCACGGGCCTGGAGCGACCCCGACCCCAAGGTGGCCAGCTACCACCCGTACTCGTGAGCCGACGCCACCCGTACTCGTGAGCCGACGCCGCGGACCACGGGCCTGGAGCAGCAGAGGCTTCACGCTTATGATGTGCCCCGGGCCCCGGAGCATAGCCCTGGAGCTCGAGAACGTTCCGGGATAGTCCGCTGGTTGGCTGTCTAAGAGCAGTCGGTGAGCTGAAAGCTTGAAGACTGAGCTTCGGGGCATCTGCAACAACTGTCCTGGGTTCGCAAGCGCCACTGAAGCACGAGTCGTGCCCTGAAGGAAGTACGTTCCTCGGGAAGTCCGACTCACTGGCTACGTCCAAGGTCTATTCAAGAAGACCGCGTCAGTGTCCAGCCCCTGACGTCTGCTAGCTTGGAGTGACATCTTCCATAGACCAGAGCCCTGGTGCTCCACCATTTAGCATCAGGGAGCGTAGTGACTGGTGATGTAGGTGATTCAGAGAATCCCGTCTGCTTAGTAATAACTGAGACCAGTGTCTACAAACGTGCCAATCCATGTGCCAAGACCGACCGTGCCGGAAAGGGAACAGCCCACTGATAGACTTATTTCTGCCGGCAGGAAATGTGTGTATTTTTCTGAATCTCACTCGTCTACGATGAAATCACAAAACGACTTAAATAATCTACTTTATTAACTTATTCATAATTACGTTAACAGCTGTTCAAAATGTAGTAATCGTGTACGGGCATGACTTATACATGAAATATCTCTTTTAATGCCGTGGAACATACTTGCTAGGACTCATTGGTTATTTGGTTATTATTTGTCGTTTCGAAAGTTGAAGGTATTTTTGTTTTTGTAAAATATACATGTGCGCGGAACCGTGATATAGCGATCGTGGATTACCTCATCAAGTGTGGTAATCAGCTTCTTCCTCACTTAAGCCTGATGAGGTTACTTGTAGGTTTCTTAGAATGAACAAATTGTTTAGGCATAAAGGATGATTTCGTATCAAGCTACGATACAACTAAAAACATCTAGTTCTCCTTCTTGGTCTTTGTTTCAGATTTATTTGGCGTGTGTTTGAAAGATATTTTTAGTGCTGCTTGTTTTTTTGCCTTACCCTGTATTGCGCATGATACCGCGAATGTATAAACTGTTTGCATGGTTTTGTTCATGTCTCTGACATGCAATTATTGTTAGTTGTTTCCGTGTTCTGTACTTAGTTTATGTTTGTTTGACTCTCGTATTATAAACCCTTCGTGTTGCTTTTGTTCTGCACGCACAGGTGTGTGCATGCGCGTGCTATTCTCGTCTTAATATACCTAGACGATCAGATCAGCTATGGCTGGATGAATAACTCGGCAGTAACCAGACATTAAAGACGTGGTCTGATAATGCGTTCTGAATGACAATTTCCAGATCCACAGTTTCCATAGAATCACTTCTGACGACCCAGACATGTGCTTATGACGAAATCTGTGGGACATTTACGATAACAGTTTCACGACGATCTATCGCGGTATCACACTCATTGCGTATATTTAAAACACTAGTGTCTCTGAAATACATTCCGGGTTTTCGTTAATATCACAATCTTCTTTTTTTTAATTATCATTCTGATTTTTTTAATTTGGACAATTCTGTGATGCAATAATCCAAATTACGAGATGTCAGTACGATAGTAGTGTTCATTAGCTGTTATGTGACATTTTACCAATGAAGTTATTTTAAGAACTGTATTTTCTACAATTGTTTAATGTAGGTACGTCCTAATTTGCCTCGAAATCTTTCGGGAGTGACGTCACTATGACGTAATTTTCTCGTGACATATAACCTCGAAATTTTCCGTTTGCTGACATGTGTCAAAATGATGCCCGGAAAGGTACATAAAGTTTGGCGTCGATATCTGCATTTTTCCTTGAGATATTCAAAATATTACTCATGTTTGGGGGGGGGGACAAACAAAATCCAGTGCTTGTGAGCTAGAAACGGATGAAACACCCTGACTCACTCCTTGCTCAAAAGACGGACAATTTTGTTTACTCTGTGACACCTAGCAATAATTCATGAATAGCATTAACCTCCAAAAAGCAATACCAATAAATAGTGAACAAGAAGAAATTGTGACAACAAAATAGCTCTATCAACGTTACGACGAAGAAACATATCCTATTGACAGGTGTGCGCTGTATTTAGCAGTGTTTCCATGCTACGATAGTCAAATGAGCGATGACACTGTATAAATGGAAAGGTGGAAAATCAGCTTACAATTAAATGCAGTTATATTGTATTTTATTTGAAATTTTGACTTGAAACTGCACATTTGCTTTACAGTTACACAACATAAGCAAATATTTGTAGACAATGCCGTTTGTCTAATAAAAAGTAAAAAGATAATGGCAAAAGACGGGGCAGGGCCGATACCTAGCTCCAAAGTTGGGGAGGGTCAGGTCAACCACAGGTCAAAAGGTCTAAAGTTATGGGGGCGAGTTGCCCCCACTGTCCCCATGGTTCCCACATCCCTGGTTCGTGTTTCCTCTTTTTGGTAGCAATTTGGTAGCAGTAGATAGGGTGTAGGGAAAGTGGCACGTCTGACGCTATTTTGATCTGGAGCGATTCACAATCAAAGTAGCTTTTGCACGGTGCAGTGGCGACTGGCGATACACTGGCGGATCCAGGGGGCGGTAGGGGCAAAAGCCCTCCACCCAATCCCCATTTCACGCTCGACAGGGGTAGCAATAGAAATTACCCCCCCTCCAAAAAAAAAAACACACACACATACAAAGCAACGAAAGAAATTCTGTAATAAAAGTAGAAACGCGTAATAATTCGGAAAGCTATTAACCGAGTCAGAACTCCCCTGCATTGTATCTAAGACAAAGCAAACTTTCACAGTAAATAGTACACAAATTACAGGCCAATAGGAGAAAATGACGCGAAGTAGCTGCCATGAGTCCCATTTCTGACGATAACGTACCCCATGTGGAAAAATCCTGTAAGACCATGTGAGAATCTGCGAAATCTTGTACGATCTTGCACCGATTTGCAGACCGTCCTACAATATTTTAAGTTTGCAATATTCCTTGTAAAGCTGGTTCAGAATCTTGCAAGATTTGTGTACTTGTGCAGACTATCTTACAAGACTAGTCCTTATAAGATGTGTTATCTTACATGATTTTGAATCAACTACAATAATTTGTGAAAGTTCACAATGCAGAATTCATGCAAGCTTAACGGTCTTACTACGACAATCTGTTTTGTATCCTTTACGCAAAACTGTGGGGGTGATGGATAACAACACTGTTATTTAATTTTCGTCTATTAAGATGTCCGTTAAAGTTAGCGTCGTATTCGCATACAAATTCAGCGACGAGTCCCGATCCTGGTTCAAAATCCGTATATAGGTCGAAGTCTCGCCGAGAATATTCACGAATATAGCTTTCCAGTTTTTCGAAGCTGACCTTGTTTTCACTCTCTTGGGGTCATCAAGTTATACAAAAAGGTGTAACCTCTCACATCTTTATTGTTATCACTGATTCGCCTCAAACACACCAATAGCGTGTCCGTCCTTCACGACACATCGCTCTCCGGCAGGAATCTTGGTTTCAAGGTCATAGGTCCGAAGGGTCAACGGTTTCACTTGAAAGTTGATTTTGGCAAACCGTTGTAACCTCGTAAGATCTTTTTATTTTTCCACCGATTCGGATCAAACAAACACCTATAGCCGTGTCTGCCGTCCCGACAAACCGCACTTGCCGAGAAATTGGTTTAAAGTTCATAGATCAAGGACAAGGTCACTTTTAGATAGTTTGCGCAAAACCATCTATATGACATGTAATCTTGACCTATGACTTTAAACAAAATTTCTTGGAAGTGCGGTTTGTCCGACGGCGAGACACGTTATGGTTTTGGTTTGATCTAATCGGAATGATAATAAAAATATGAGAGGTTACACCGTTTTCCAAAATTCACCCTCCGGATTCTTGTACATGGAATCTAGGACCGTTGACCCACATTCCTCGGAGGTGCGGTTTTTTCAAGAAATGTCGGACACCCGCTACCTGTGTTTGTTTTATCGAATCAGTTGGTAAATTAAAGTTATGAGAGGTATACATCGTCTTTCCCGAAATCCCACCCTAAAGTGCCCGTGACCTAGACCTATGACACTGAAATCAAATTATTTCAAGGTGCGGTTTGTCGGGACGGCGATACACACTAGGGGAGAGTGGGGATGTCCTTATCAGGGTATGTGTAAATTTGCGACGATTTCAGGCGGTTTCGGGGTATTTTCCTCTGATGCCCCCCCTGAATCCACCAGTGGTACTGGTAAACGACTTAAGATCAAAATGATCTCATATTTCCACATTATTGCAATATTGTAGCGCCCTTGGCCCACTCCAAGCGGCCTCTACCGAAGGCCAAGTGTTTCGGCTTTCCGCCAGATGGCGTTCATCTTTGCCATCCCGCACGCGTCATGTTATTTGTTATTTCTCGTCACTTATTTCGTTATCATTTTTTTGCAATATGCCATGACAGTCGGGGCCTGGCCAGTCGCTCACAGAATCACTCGCTCATCATCCTTAACTTCCATTCACTGTCCTTGTTATCACTCATTGTTTCGTCTTACTACGTTCGATTTGTTCATCCATTTATGATATATTTGTTTTTGATCGGGCATCGCGTAATCTTTCCATTTCACACCTAGACGTCGATTAGCTACTTGTCTGTTACATCGACGATTCCTGGCGTTTTGGCGGTCTCCTGCTACACGGAATATGATATCTCTCGCGTATTCCCAGTAGTGGAGACAGTCGATGATGTTGATGCCCACCATCTGATTGTCGTCCCATATGTAAGTTGTCGTGGCGCAGCGGCATAATGTTCGACTTTTAAGCGGAAGGTCACCTGGACCCGGGCACCGCCGCTGGCATTTTTCTTATCTTGCAAGATCCTGTGTGATTCTTGTACAGGTCAATCTTACACAGATATGCAAGATTCTTGTACAATATTTGTAAGATACTTGTACAAGATATGCAAAAATTTTGTACAAGATATGCAAGATTTTTGTACAAGATATGCCAGATTTTTGTGCAAGATTATGGTACAAGATATACAAGAATCTTGAAAGAAAATCGGCCAAATTCTCACATATCAAATTTTGTACATTTGTACAGGATAATCTTACAGGATTTTTCGACATGGGACAGGCGTTCATCTTATAGGTATTTGAGTGCACTAAACACGAGACGAGAAATCATATTTTGGGTATAGGTAAGTTATGCATTTATAAATTTACACTAGATAAAATTATATTTTTCATGACTTGACTCTGGGACCCGGAGGCCTACGGCGAAATTAGCCCCCCCCCCCCACTGGGCCCCATATTGGGAGGCTGGATCCGTCTGACATGAGGTATTTCCTGCAGCTTTTATTATATTATCTTCGTCTCTTTAAATTGTTTTATCTAACAAAATAAAGCATTCTTATATATTAGAGTGATAGGTAACTAGATATATAATAGGTATAATTGACAGAATGACTTTGCTAATTGTTCGGTAACTAACGCACAATACCAAACAATCAAATGGTGGGTGGCAACTGACAAGATCACCTTCCGAAATCCTCCACACGTTTCTTCATCTGATCATCAACAACGCATCCTGAGATTAATGAGACTTTAATTATTTTTCATAATTATAACACGCGTTTTGGTCATTTAATTAATACAATGTAAGCTGTATTATTAAATGCAAAGCTGTTCCGGAGCGCGACAGGCAGCAGAGTGGCGCAGCGGAGGCGTGCTGGGCCCATAACCCAGAGGTCCGTGGATCGAAACCACGCCCTGCTAAGGTTATAGCACCGCTTCACCGATACCTACAGACGTTATATCAAGATGGGCCGTGGCTTCCCTCATACGGCCTCATGTCGCGTCGTGTTATAGCGACATGTCACGTTTATTGAACACAAGCCAACGAAACAAACAAAGATGTGAGGTAGACAGGCAAAACGTCTCAAGAGCTTATAACTGGCTACCACTTATGTACTCATGCACACATTAACCCGCGCACTGCAGGGGGTTCGCGCCGAACACGAACTGCAGGGGGTTGATTTCCGCCCCCCATAAGATCTCCGAAACTACGCAACGTAGCGACAAGCGAAAAACGGCATTAGATAGCTCTAGGCAAGTTCTATCGAAAGTATTTCAGTCTTTTTCTTGGGATCAGGTCACAATTTGAGGTCACAGTGCTCCACCAAAGGTCAGGATTTTTCGCGGTCTTTGGACCTTTTAAGCATCCTTTCCAGAAACCCCCGATTATCTTCGGGAAACACTATGATAGCTAGGAGCAAACAATAGAGAGGCAATCGATAAGCTATTGAATATTTTGCATCGCTACAGGTCTCCAAAAATTGAGCTCAAATCTATAGTTTAGACTCCAAGGTCAGAAAGGTCAAAAAGATCCTGTTTTTAGCAAAACAGTTTTTCGTGAATAGCATGTCACCTAAGAACGATAGGGAAATGACATTTTGAACGCCATCGTGTTTTGTCCTCATTGATGCGCTTTGAAACATATATACGGTACCTGGTAAGGTCAATTAAAAAATTTGACTCAGGTCAAGGTCATTTGGTGACCCAGTGTAGGTACATGTTTGCATATAGGGCAACGCGTGCAGATGTAACGAAACATCTGGGGTCACAATCGTCTCTATCTCTTTTTCTATTCTGAATTATTAGCCAAATCATTGCTGATGACCTCAGATGAAAACCTCAGATGACACTGTGTATAAATCAACTAAGCAACAATGCACCTTGACATAGAATGACTAAATAGAATGGATTCCTGAAATAATTATCCTGAATCTCAATGCATTTTTTGAAAGGGAAGCATTTGTTTATTTTCCCATCACTATAATGGGAGGTCAGGAAATTGACCCTTGACCTTTTGTATCCGATACGAAAAAAGTCCGAGATAGAAACGAATTTGGGTAACTGATATTCTCATGAAAATCCTGCAAGTTGTCAAATAACTTTCGAAAAAAAAGACTGGTGGCCTTTGGCACGAACGAACATTTTTTGAAGGTGAGGTCCTTGACATTGGACTTGTTTGAACTGACCTGAGATGACCTCGAGTCAAAACTTTTCCAAAGTGTGGGTAATTGATGCCCAAACAGGTGTACGAAATTTGGCGGCGCTGCGCGCAGCTGTTTTTCCGCTACTCCTGAAAAACCTGAGGGGGGCGGAAATCAACCCCCTGCAGTGCGCGGGTTAAAACAAACACGCGCACACACATATGGGCGACCGGAAACTCGGATGTGCGGCCTCAAACACGATGAGGTGCACCCCGAATCTAAGGAGGGCGCCCCCAAACTATTGGAGGGTGCCTTCAAAACCATGGCAAGCGCCCCTAAATCATTGCATTGTAAACAAGGTTTGGTTGTGCTACAATAAGGAGTTATTTTTGCGCGAAACTGCAATTTTTCCTCGACAACCTTGCCGCACCTCATGACCAATGTCCATAGCCACTGGTTAACCCTATTCCGTGCTGGCGGCCAGAATAACATTAACGTGCTGGGGTGGGGGGCAGATTCTGCCCCCCCCCGATATCTCGAGAACTGTTTGGTCGATTTCAATTGGACAAACACCATTCGATTCGTTGTGACAAAATATTTCTTTTTGGACCCCAAGTTTCTTGTTTAGTTAAAAAATTGTGGGCCAGGAGACAAAAACTACGAAATGTTTTGAAGTTTTTTGAGAGGTCATTGCGGCCATGTGATTTGACCGATATTTATGCACGAAACGTTTTTGAGCTTCCCATGCAATGGTCGTTAATATATGAAAGGGATAAGCAAAATAAAAATAAAAATCATAGGCGTACTCAAGGATGAAAAATTGGGGATTTTCTGATAACAAATATGTGCTGTTAGTGATTGTTTGGGACGATAGAAACATTACATGTGGGCTTTTTTGCTGTAATTTGTCAATCTAATATATTGCGCATAGGCGGACCCAGGAAAACAACGTGGGGGCGCCATATACGGAACGCCTTTTATTATCTTACTAATTTGAAGATGAACTTAATTTGACGGAGGATATCGCCTCCCATTTTATGTACCTGAGTGCGCCTCTGCCCAAAAATATGTAACAGGGGGGGGGGGGGGGGGGGGGGGGGGGGGGGGGGGGTGGGGGGGGGGGGGGGGGGGGGGGGGGGGGGGGGGGGGGGGGGGGGGGTGGGGGGGGTGTTAATATGTATGATATATATTATATATATATAATATATATATTAGTATAATATATATATTTATATATTATAATATATATATATATATAGTATAATATATAATTATATATAATATATTATATACAGTAATAAGCAGTGATCATAAGTGTTCTGACGCTTTTCTTCTACCGCAAACTACGAAGGAAGTATGAGCCGCACATGCACATTCATAACGACCTCCAAAAAACATGAGCCTGGGGCCGCATCTGCTTGGCCGAATTTTTCGAAAATTCAACACAACACACGTCATTCAATTCTAGGAAAAGTCAAAAAGTTTCAAGCTGCTAGGTCTAATGGTTTTGAAGCGGCATGCGATGAACTACTGGGGAGGGCAGAATCTTCCCCCCAGCACGGAATAGGGTTAATCCAGGGGCCAGGGGGGGAGAATTCCCCTTCCGCAGAAACATGCGGAAGCACTTAATAAAAGTATGCTCCCCATGCGTTCCTGCATTGGCTGTAAGAAGCAATAGTTAGTCGGGCCCGCGCACTGCTGGGGGGACAACATCTGCACCTCCCGGGTTTTCTAAATAAATTGGACAATTAACACTATATGATGCATATCGAATACGAATTTGCAGTACCTTATCTTATGCTGCATAAGTTCTACTCCATTCTAAATATCAATGAAATCGATATAGTACGTTGGGAATAATGACGTTTTATTGACGTTATGGCATGCCCTTTTTGGTGAAAAACGATAAATGTTTGAAAATCGTAGAACATCGAGTTTTTATGCTAATTGGACATTTATACCGCGAAAGGACAGGAAATATCATTTTCGTCAAAATGGCTATCTCAGATTTGTGTATTTTTTTGTTTTACCCCCCTTAACTCAACAAAACAGTTTTTCGTAAAAATGTTACACAGCGCCCCTCAGGTACCGAAAAAGGCACCCGGGCCTGCAGCCCCCTCAATGAATATCCTGGATCCGCCACTGATTACATGAGAGGCATCTAAGGTATTAAATATAAAACAAAACAAAACGCATAGCAGAGCGTGGTTTCGATCCACGGACCTCTGGGTTATGGGCCCAGCACGCTTCCACTGCGCCACTCTGCTGCTTATGACATTACGGACAGCCTTTTTGCAGGCATAGCTTTGCTGAATTATTTTAACTCGCGCGGCGCAGGATTCTTCAGCCGAACAAGCGGTGCTGGAGGGGGTAAATTTTACCCCCTCGTAACTTCCGAATCAATGACTACAGTACCCAAGACTTGGAAGTCGCTCTCAAGGTGACGAATCTAACACATACCGATTAAAAAAATAAAAAAATCGCATGTCAAGTTGCAGTCAAGTAAAATGCCAAAATTTAGATATTTGAATTTTTGGACCATACTTTCCATCAAATGCCTTATATTGATAATATTATCGCACAATGCCCTCAGAGGTATAGGTACCTATTGCATCTCCCGCTTTAAGTAACAGTTAAATTGTAAGCAAAGGTCAGCGTCAAGAACAGGTCACAAACCAGGGGCGGATCCAGGATTTTTTAGGAGGGGGGGCCGCAGGCCAATTAAGGGGCGCCTTGGGTCTGAGGGGCGCCCTGCCATTCTGATAGGGGCGCCAAAGTGATTTGAGGGACGTCTTGTAGGCGTAGCAAGAGCGGATCCAGCCAGCCGTTTTTTTAACCGTTTTTAGCGAACCCTGC
>VOPJ01014176.1:0-37014 GCA_014673585.1 Semibalanus balanoides
TCGAGGATCGGACCGTTGCCCGGGTGGAAAGTGGTTCCTGCAGGATGAGATTCTTTCACTGAAGTCGTCGTGAGCTATTTTTTTTAGTTCCGGTCGTGTCTTCATGGCATGGACAATGACGATCTCCTCCTTCTCGTCCACTCTCTGGTTGAAGAGCACGAGCCCGATCAGGTCATCCAACAGATACCACAGGTGTCGGCGCATGGCACGGTCGGCAACAGCGGCCACGTTCCGATCCCTATAGTCCGTGATGTCTTGGATGAAGTCCTTGTCGTTCTTCGGGGCATGGACGGCGATGGTCGCTTTATTCTAGTACTTGGTGTACACCATCGCCACGAACAACGACATTTGCATTATTCCCTCCTCCTCCCGACGGGTTAGTTTGAGCTGATCGGCAAAAGCATTATCTATATGGCGTAAATCACCTTCGCTATCCAGCGGGCCATCTGGTGAGCGCCAGGATCTCTGAAGGACTTCGGCTTGTCACCGCCCAGGAAAGCGAGACAGATCAGGTCTTAAGCTCAGCTCTTGGTAGTCATCGCGCGGATGAGATCCAGCCTCCAAGAGCTGGCGCAGGAGGTTGATCATGGACTGCCGTCGGTTGTCCTGCTCGGCTTACAAGGAGACGGTGTCCAAGGGCTTGGCCTTGCTCTAGTCGATGAATGGCCATGCTGTCTGCAGCCTCTTGAAGAGGGCGATTTCCGGTCCAGAAGAAGAACCATGACATATCGCTGGCTGCCCCCTCAACCGTTGCCATGGCGACACATGACGCCAATTTGACGTTGCCCGATCTGGTCCAGCCGGCCGGGCGTCGCCGGGTTGCCGCGTGTCTCTGCGGATCGCTGGGGAACGCTGGCGATCGCTGGTTGTTGCCGAAGCAAAATCGCCCATGTAAACTGAGCGTAAAGCTTTGTTTACACGGGCAATTTGTGTGCTACCAGTAAATATAGTCGAAATTAAGTAAAATTGTACAGAATTTACTTTCACACGTGAGGGAACCAAGGCGCCATGTGCTAGAGTGTGTATAACCATCTTTAGTTTTATGGGACACCCTAATATATATATATGTGTGTAGTCTGTCAAAAGTTGCAAGCTATTATTGATTTGTACATGGGCAAGGTGATCGGCATCCAAATAATGTAACCACCACTGAATCGGATTCGGTCAAATTGCCGGATGACTCTACCTTCTTATTGGATCAGACTAGACAGATAGAGTATGTCAGATAGAGTATGTATACCAGTTATGATTAAAAAAAATGTACGTCCCTTTGTCCTAAATCTGCGCGATGTATGGCTATTTTCGGCAATATGAAAATAAGTTGTATTTCAAAATATAATCAAATCGTGTTTGGAAAAACAATCCAAGGTGAACTATTTTATATAAAGAGTGCGCGAGCACCTCACTATTTGAGCCACGTATAACGAAAAGCGACGCTTCGTCGAGCCCGTCGCTGATCAACATCTCCTGGCCGACAGCGGAACGGCAAGACCTGCTCCGACATCAACGAGTGTCTGCTAAGCCCGGAAATTTGCGAAGGCGGCGGCGTCTGTGTCAACACGGAGGGCTCGTTCACGTGCGACTGTCCGACCGGTCTGACGCTCGACTCGTCGCGAACAAAGTGTGTTGATCTGCGCGAAGAGACGTGCTACCTGCAGTATCGCAGTGGTCAGTGTAGTAAGCCGCTGCCCAGTGCTTCATACAAGAAGGCCGTCTGCTGCTGCACCATCGGAGCCGCCTGGGGCGACCACAGGTCAGCCACAAGCCACAACGGTAGCCCCTGCACTCTATATATGTCACCGCTACACCCTGTATGTCCGCCAGCTGTACCTGAGTAGGCAGCACGTTAAGGCCTTTTGACCTCAGCCAATGTGCCAGGCCGGCTTCAAGTCGCTTCAGCGCTTGCTTGACCCTGACTTGGATGGCCTGCGTCCGGTGGCATATGACAGTGGTCGCACTCGAGGTCAGGTGACGCGTTGGGCCGTGTCCAGGTATGTAGGGCATATAAAACTTTCCTTCCTAAATTATGCCGGCCTACCAGCTTGCTCAGTACTGTGTGCAGCCTACCAACCATATTTGAACCGTAGATTGTTTAACCCTAACCCATAACGCTATCGTTATTCCAGGCCTATGTAGGTAATGTAGAGAAATTGCGCCGGACATTGCAGGTAGCTTTACTGCTGTTTAGCTGCTGTTGATAGGTGTGCTGTCGGTGTTTGTTTGAGTGGTGGCAGGCTGTCCAGTATCTGCGTGTATCTGCTGCCGCTGCAGTGTTGTTTGAGTGGGGCAGGCCTTGTCCAGTATCTGCGTGTATCTGCTGCCGCTGCAGTTGTCTTTGTTTGAGTGGTGCAGGCTGTCCGTATCTGCGTGTATCTTGCTGCCGCTGCAGTGTTTTGTTTGAGTGGCTGCGCAGGCTGCCAGTATTGCGTGTATCTGCCTGCCGCTTTGCAGGTGTGTTTGAGTGGTGGCAGGCTGTCCAGTATCTGTGTGTATCTGCTGCGCTGCAGGTGTTTGTTTGAGTGGTGGCAGCTGTTACTCCAAGTTCTGCGTGTAATTCTGCTCCGCTGCGGTGTTCTGTTTGGTTGGGTCAGCCCTGTCCAGTAATTGCGTGTACGCTGCCGCTGCAGGTGTTTCGTTGATGGTGGCAAGCTGTCCATATCTGCGCTGTATCTAGCTGCCCGCTGCAGCGTGTTTTCTGTTTAGTGGCGCGCAGGCTGTCCAGTAATCGCGTGTATCTGCTGCCGCTGCAGGTTGTTTGTTTGAGTGGTGGCAGGCTGGTCTCCAGTATCTGCCTGTAATCTCTTGCGCTGGTCAGTGTTGTTTGAGTGGTGCAGCTGTCCGTATCTGTGTTATCTGCTGCCCGCAGGTGTTCTGTTTGAGTGGTGGCAGGCTGTCTCCAGTATCCTGCGTTGTATCTGCTCCGCTGCAGGTGTTTGTTTGAGTGGTGGCAGGCGTCCAGATCGCCGTGGTGATCTGCTTGCGCGCTAGTGTTCTGTGTGAGGTGGGTGGCAGGCTTGCAGGTATCTGGTGTATCTGCTGGCCGCTGCAGGTGTTTGTTTGAGTGGTGGCAGGCTGTCCAGTACTGGCGTGTATCTGCTGCCGCTGCAGGTGTTGTTTCGAGTGGTGGCAGGCTGTCCATATCGCGTGTATCTGCGCCGTCGCAGGTTTATGTTTGAGTGGTGGCAGGCTGTCCTCCATACTGCGTGCTATCTGCCTGCCGCTGCAGGTGTTTGTTTTGAGTCCGCGTGGCATGCTGTCCAGTATCCGTGGTGTATCTGCTGCCGCTGCAGGTGGGTGTACCTGAGTGGTGGCAGGTGCTCCAGATTGCGTGTTATCTGTGCTGCGCTGCGAGGGTGGTGGTTGTTTAGTGTGGCGGGCTGTCTCGCAGTATTGCGCGTGTATCTGGTGCGCTGCAGTGTTGTTTGAGGTGGGTGGCAGGCCTGTCCGTAGTCTGCGTGTATCTCGGCTGCGCGCTGGGTGTAATGTTTGAGTGGTGGCAGGCCTGTCCAGTATCTGCGTGTATCTGGCTGCCGCTGGCAGGTGTTGTTTGAGTGGTGGCAAGGGCACACTGTCAAAATAGTGCGGTATCTGCTGAGCTGCAGGGTTTTCTGACGTGTGCAGGCTGTCGACTTGCCGTGTATCTGCGCCGCCTCAGGTGATTGTTTCGAAGGTGGTGGCAGGCTTCAGTTCTGTTGATCCTGCGCGCCGCGCAAGGTTTGCTTTGAGTGGTGCAGCTGTCTCCAGTATCTGCCGTGTATTTGCTCCGCTGTCATGTGTTGTTGAGTGGTGTGCTAGGCTGTCAGTTCTGCGTGTCATCGCTGCCGCTGAGGTGTTTGTTTCGAGTGGTGGCAGCTGTCCAGTATCTGCGTGTACTGGCTGCCGCTGGCAGGTGTTTGTTTAAGTGTGGCAGGCTGTCTCCATATCTGCGTGTACTCTGCCGCTGCAGTGTTTGTTGAGTGGGTGCAGCTGTCTCCAGTATCTGCGTGTATCTGCCTGCCGCTGCAGGTGGTTGAGATGGTGCAGACTGTTCTCCAGTATCCTGCGTGTATCTGCTGCGTGCAGGTGTTTGTTTGAGTGGTGCAAGGCTGTCTCCAGTTATCTGCGTTATTCTGCTGCCGCTGCAGTGTTGTTGAGTGGTGGCGCTGTAGTATCCTCGCGTTGTATCTGCTGCCGCTGCAGGTGTTGAAGTGGGTCAGGCTGCCATGTATCTGCGTGTATCCTGCTGCCGCTGCAGCTGTTGTCTTGACAAGTGCCGCAGGCTTCAGTATCTGCGTGTCATCTCTGCCGCTGCAGGTGTTTGCTTTTGAGTGGTGCGCAGCTCGTCCAGTAATCTGCGTGTATCCTCTGCCGCTGCAGGTGTTTGTCCTTGAGTGGTGGCAGGCTGTCTCCAGTATCTGCGTGTATCTGCTGTCTCGCTGCAAGGTGTTGTTTGAGTGGGTCAAGCTGTCTCCAGTATGATGTCTGTTATCTGGCGTGCGGCGCCAGGTGAGTGTGCAGGGCTGTCAGTACGTCGTGTTATCGGCGCGCTGCAGGGTGTTGTGTGTTTGAGTGGTGAGGGCTGTCCAGTATCGTGCGGTGAGTAGCAGCGCTGACAGATGTCTTGTTTGAGTGTGCAGGTCTGTCCAGTATCTGCGTGTAATCTGCTCGCTGCAGGTGTTTGTTTGAGTGTGGCAGCTGTCCAGTATCTGTGTGTATCGCTCCGCTGCAGGTGTTTGTTTGAGTGGTGGCAGGCTGTCCAGTATCTGCGTGTATCTGCTGCCGCTGCAGGTGATTTGTTTGAGTGGTGGCAGGCTGTCTCCAGTATCTGCGTGTATCTGCTGCCGCTGCAGGTGTTTGTTTGAGTGGTGGCAGGCTGTCCAGTATCTGTATCTGGCTGCCGGCAGTTTGTTTGAGTTGGTGTGCAGGCTGTCCATATCTGGTGATATCTGCTGCCGCGCAGTGTTTGAGTTGAGATGGTGAAGGCGTCGTATTCTGCGTGTATCTGCTGCCGTTACATGGTTTTTTGCAGGTGTTTCGTTGAGTGGTGGCCAGGCGTCCAGCTACTGCCGTGTACTGTCGCGCTGCAGGTTTTGTTGAGTGGTGGCAGGACTGTCTCCAGTATCTGCGTGTATCTGCTGCCGCTGCAAGGTGTTTGTTTAAGTGGTGGCAGGCTCCGTCTCAGTATCTGCGTGGTATCTGCGCCGCTGCAGCGTGTTTTGCCTCGCCACCTGGTCGGCAGGCTCGTCCAGTTCGCGTGTCATCTGCTGCCGCTTGCAGGTGTTTTGTGTTTTGAGTGTGGCAGGCTGTCCAGTGATCTGCGTGTATCTGCTGCCGCTGCAGTGTTTGTTTGAGTGGGTGGCAGGCTGTCCAAGTATCTGCGTGTATCTCTGCGCTGAAACAGTGTTTGTTTGAGTGGGTCCAGCCTGTCCAGTATCTGCGTGTATCTGCGGCGCGCGGCGAGTTGTTGAGTGGTGGCAGGCTGTCTCCAGTATCTGCGTGTAACTGCTGCCGCTGGCGGTGTTTGTTGAGTGGTGGCAGGCTGTCCAGTATCTGCGTGTATCTGCTTGCCGCGGCGAGTGAGTGGCAGCTGCCAGTATCTGTGTGTTCTGCTGCCGTTGCAGGTGGTTTGTTTGAGTGGTGCAGGCTGTCCAGGATCTGCGGTATCATGCTGCCGCTGCGAAGTGTTTGTTTGAGTGTGGCAGGCTGTCCAGTGCGTGTATCGCTGCCGCTGCAGGTGTTTGTTTGAGTGGTGGCAGGCTGTCCATATCTGCGTGTATCGCTGCCGCGGCAGGTGTTTGTTTAGTGTAGCAGCTGTCTTCCAGTATCGCGTGTATCTGCCGCCCAGCAGGTGTTTGTTAGTGGTGGCAGGCTGTCCAGTATCTGCGTGTATCTGCTGGCCGCGGCAGGTGTTTGTTTGAGTGGTGCGCAGCTGTCCAATATCTGCGTGGTATCTGCTGCCAGCTCGCAAGGTGTTGTTTGAGTGGTGCGCAGGCTTGGTCTCCGAAGTCTGTGTGGTGATCTGGCTGCCTCTGCAGGTGTTTGTTTGAGTGGTGGCACGGCTGTCCAGCTTTTTATCCCCCCTTTTTTTGCCCCCCCCCCGGGGTTTTGGGTAAAAACCCCCCCGCCCCCTTTGCTCCGCTGCAGGTTGTTTGAGTGGTGGCCAGGCTGTCAGTATCTGACGTGTAATCTGCTGCCGCTGCAGGTGTTGTTTTGAGTGGTGGCAGGACTGTCCATATCTACGTGTATCTGACTGCCGCTGCAGGGGTTTTGTGAGTAGTGGCAGGCTGTCCAGTATCTGTGTGTATGCTGCTGTCCGCTGCAAGGTGTTTGTTTGAGTGGTGGCAGGCTGTCCAGTATCTGCGTGTATCTGCTGCCGCTGCAGGTGTTTGTTTGAGTGGTGGCAGGCTGTCAAGTATCTGCATGTATCTGCTGCCGCTGCAGGTGTTTGTTTGAGTGGTGGCAGGCTGTCCAGTATCTGCGTGTATCTGCTGCCGCTGTATCTGCTGCCGCTGCAGGTGTGAACAGTGCCCGTCACATGGATCCAGCGCGTTCGCTGAGCTGTGCCCCAACGGACCAGGCTTCCTGCAGCGTAAAGACATCAACGAATGCACCGAACTGGCCGATATGTGCCAGAACGGCCGCTGCAAGAACAGTGTCGGCAGTTACCAGTGTCGCTGCAACCATGGCTACTCACTAGACGAGGCTGGCGTCACGTGTCACGGTAAGTCACATCTGCCTGCTCCTTTCTAGTTATGCCATTTTCCTCAAATTCACTGACCAATACCAATACAATACCAAACAAGAGGCATTTTGGGTGACCAAATACCGACCGATTTTGATTGAAGCCTAAAATGTCAAAAATTTGACCGATTTTGAAATTGTAGGTGGTGGTGGTGTATGTTATATGTATATTGTAAATGTATAATGCATATAATACCTTTTATTAAGGACCTCACTTACAATACAACTTACATTTACACTTACAATTACAAAACTTACATTTACAACTTGTGAGCAATGTCTTCTATCTTGATATAATAATGAAATATTATATTTAGTATTCATGTTAATTGATTTTCGAGCAAATTGAACATCAACTTGCTGGGTAGAAATTATAATGCGTAAAAATGTGTCGAAAAGTGAATTGTTTAAGATAAGGCTGACCAAAAAGTGTCTAAAAAGTAAAACGTATTAGTCTGACCGACCAGCTACCAAATCGGTCACACTTTTTTTCGGTTACCAAAATTTTGGTAACCAATCGACACCACTACTCCTTTCCATATTAGGGGCAAACTATGTAAGTGGATGCAAAATGTCGATTTTTTTACTCATCACCTTTGATTTGGATGATGCTTTGTGATCGTGTTTCCCCATGCTGCCATGCATGACACAAAACAAATCCAAATTTTGCTCAAATATGACCCGATGTCACTGAAAGTGCAAAACCTTCGTCGTTGGCGTCGCGTATCCATTTCATTCAACCATGAAATACTGGAGTGTGATACCCGACAATCGAGACATTTAGCCACATTGCCTCGGCCCAGAAACATCCATGACAAACGTGCATTATTGTACAGGGCCAGCCAATCATTCAATGCGCATGTTCATCACATTTTTTTTTTAAATAACGTTTGTCGCCTATTACTGTCATTATATTATACACTTGCTGTTTACATGCGTGTTTATATGTACGAGTTTTGAAAAATATAATGATGATGATTGTTGAATAATTTTACGATGTCGGTAAACAGGGCAAAATGTTTTAGCTCATGTTATGCTTATGTATGACGAGGATCTAATAATAATCTTGTAGTGTGGAACGGTCTATTTACGTAAATCCATTGATACATATATACATGATACAGGATTCGCTAACAAAGGGTGTTATACACGGTAACAGGTCATTGCTTGTCTTTAAGATGGGGGACGGTTGCGCGTACCCAAGATTCATAAATACCCGAGTCCATAAGTTAAGTACCATAGTCAATAAGTCCTTAGAATCATAAAACCCAAGGTTCATATGTACCCAACGTTCAAAAGTACCCAGGAATTCATAAGTTCCCAAGATTCATAAGTACCCAGCGTCCAAAAGTTATAGGATTTGCAAGTTCCCAAGATTCGCAGGTACCCAAGATTCATACATACCCGAGTTTATAAGTATTTGAGTCCATAAGTCCCCCTGTCCCCGCACCCCGTAATCCATAAATACCCAAGACTTGCGACGTGGAGAAACGCTCACAAAAAATCAACGCCCGCGCTATGTGTCAACATCCCTAGCCCGTGTGATGCTCACACAACCTAAAATACGTCGACTGGGAGGTGTTCTTATTGTCACTAGAGAAGTCTACCGCAACACCCGTGATAACCGCTGCATGGTGTGTCGAGGTGTCGCAATACTCATGCAGGGGTTTCGAATGACGCATCAGTCGGGCGTATTGCGGAAGTTCGTCCACCACTAGGAAAGGTTTAACGTCACCGCTGCGTGGGGTGTCGAGTTGTCGCAATACTCATGCATGGGGTTTTAAATGACTTGTCAGCCTGGCGTATTGCTGAAGTTCATCCACCACTATAGGAGAGGCGTAACGTTCACCACTGGGTGAGGTGTCGAGTAGGGTAGCACGAAAACAAACTTACACATCTACCGGGTATGAGCACTTGCTCTGTAGTCTGTGCATCACCAAAATCACAATTAAATTGGTTTTGTTTGATGTTTTCAGCTTGCGCGCTTACATTATTTGAAAGCAAAAACAAGCGCCCGGCGTTGCAGTCTCCTTTGGCCGCGCGGCGCTAGCCACCGCAGCTAACACCAGGTAGCGGCTGCCAATGAGATCGAAAGACTGTGCACACGGTAAAAGTGTGTATCTGGTGGAAACGCGTCCCATTTATCACGTTCGAGGGGATTTCCGCTGTGGCCTGTGAGACGGATCGGACGGCACGACTCCTCACATGTTGCGGACATGTGTTTTGCCCGGGCAAGGATATTCTTATGGTGATAAGAAATAATACCGAGTTGCAGTATTTCAGCGTTTGATTTAACCATTTGATACTGATATGTGGCAGCTCCTGGGTTGTACATTTGTCTGTGCAATTATAAATAAATATATGAATTCTGAAACTATTCACCGGCTACTGCACCAATAACAGGTTTACGTCTCATTGATATAATATGAATATATATATTTTTGTGATGGCCTCCTTACAATAAAAAACGCACAAAGTGGAAATATAATTAAGTTATGAATGATTTCGACCACAGGTCATTATCAAAATATACCAAAAAACAGTTTTTCACAGTCGCGACATGAAGCTCGGCAATGGAAAAGTTGCAGGTTGTTTGGTAAATATGTGCAAAATAATTAGAACAATGTGCTGATCAACGTGATACACATAATTTTGCATACAGAGCAATATTCATAGAGATATTTGCATGTAAAAGTTTATTATTTATAAAGCACTTGATGTAGTGAGTCATTTTAGCAATAATAATTGCGCATCCTAATGGAAAAGCATGTTATTTCGCAAAATTTCACCGGTGGTCAAAATAATGGTTAAACCTTTTCCTATGATTACTGTTCACACCAAACTACTCAGAAATTCAATTTGGGAATTTATGCTGTGTTGTCCAAGCACAAAGCGTCTCTTAATATCTCTAGAGCAACATGTTACGAGATAAGTCTCCGTTTGGCTGAGGCACAGCTCTGCCTCCACCTCAACTCACAAGCTGCTTACGGCTACTGCGGCAGGGATGGTCGCACTGCAGCTCCGATGGCTGTATTAGTTGCTTCCGCTGGTCTGGAGTTCTTCTTAAAGACCGTATAATCGTTTAGTTAGCTCCACAAGCTGTTAAAGTGGGCTTCGAAAATCAGAGCTGCTCACTGAAAACATGAACCCAGAAACTACTTGCAAAGCGAAGTGCCCTAAATGCTTGTTTGAAATAGTGCTGTCGTCCAGAGCTGTATGGAAGAAGATCTAGATCATCCTTAGCGATCGTTTGGCTTAGCATCGTTAAAATGCTTTGGGGGCTGCCGTTAAGATTTGTTTTGATTTGGACAAGGTAGAAATTCCAAAATTTTAGTTTTGTGTTTCAGATATAGTAAAGTTGCATGATTTCAAATGAAGCGATATCTCCTTGATGCGCCATATCACGTGCTTTGAATTTCGACGCAATTAAACCGTGATGTGAATTTTTGCGTTGACTCTATTTTACAAATTTAATGTGTTCACTGCTTCTAAAAGACTACTGCGTATCATTGGCGCCTGAACTATTGGCTAAATTTGGATCACGCCAACTCAGAGGAGCGAATGGTTTAATTGACGTAAACATATTAATTATATAAATCCTGATTAATTCAGGGAATTTATATTAATGATATTCTATAAAATTTTAAATAAATTGCGTTCAATCAAATACATAAAAACAGGGGGTTAGGTAACCTGCAACTTGTCCATTTGGATGGGCGCTGAATGGCGTAGGCTGATTTACGTCTTACTTGTAATAGCTTGTTGCGCAGGCCCTAACCATACCAGCCGATCGCACAACTCCTGGTGTCCGGCAGAATGAAGAGACGAAAGTTATACGTGCCCAGCATACCTGGACACGGCCCGTCCCACCCTCTGACAGGTCCGCTGCCACCGGCCGCATGCTATCCCAGCCAGAGGCAAATAGCGAGCACCGAAGCGACTCGAACCCAGGCTGCCACTCCCGGGTGAGTGGCAGCCCAGTGCTCTCCCTACTGAGCTTCAAGGGTGGACATTCCTACCGAAACGAATTTGATGTTTTCTCCAATCACTTTATGGTTCATGGTTTCAGTGACAATATACCCTTTCACTCGTTTCATGTATTATGCGTTCTGCCATCGTAATGCAGTCCCTTGAGCCGGTTTGACTTGTTCCGGAGTGCAGTGTGCACTTCTCGGTGCTAGTTTCCTCATTTCTGTGACGCGGGAGCAGCACTGTTGAATGCATCTCTGATCCCTGCAGCATTGCCAATATAGGAGAATGGCACAGCTTTCTGGACAGCAACAAAAATGCGTCGGCAGAGACAAAAGTGAGGAAACTAGAGGCAGAGAAAAGTGCACTCCGGAACCAACCAAACTGGCTGAAGCGACTGTATTACGATGGCAGAGCGTATATAAATGGAAAATATAGAAATGGAAGGGTAAATTGTCACTGAAACCATGAGCCGACGTGATTGAGAAAACACGTTAGTTTTATTTATTTAGGAATGGTGGCGTTCTCCGGGGCTGAAGATGTGAAAAAAATCAGCAGCTGGGGCATTCCATGACAGATCGACCCAAAAAATCGCGAAATAACACCCTACATCTTCGATTTCGATAAAACCTTTTCTTATGGGTTATCTGGGTTGCTAATTAATGCTGTGACATTTTCAGCCTCATACATTTAATAGTTTTTGAGTAATAGCCTGAGGCAATTCTTCGAAGTCGTACAAACTCTAATTTTCATCAGCGAATATCTCCCATATAGATCATCCGAATCATATAAAAATTTAGAATTAGAATCTTTATGAGCAAAATATTTATGAAATCATTATTTTTTTAAATCTAAAAAAAATAGATTTTGGTCACGTGACCTCAGGACAAGTCACGTGATTTCAAAATGTGGCCACTAAAAAGTGACAATTTTTATACACCAAAAGTATTTGTATACATATGCCTTCGATAGTAAAAACACTGGAGATATACTTTTTCTCTAAATATTTTATTTATATATTTCAACATGATCTTGTCAGCAGGAAAAATAAATATTACAAGCACGTTTCTGGTAATAACTTTGCACCTTAATAGTGGAACCAAATCAATGGAATTATTTGCCTTTAATATGCTTTCTTGAAATTTTGACTGTGACGTTTTCAATATCACCCGTCGAATAGTTTTCGAGAAATAGCCTGAGGCAATTTTTCCAAGTCGTACAAAACTCTCATTTTCATCGGCGAATATCTCCCATATAAATAATCCAAATGATATAAAAATTTAGCATTGGAATCTTTATGAGGAATATAATTATTTCATATAATCATTTTTTCCAATTTCAAAATTTTAAATTTTGGTCACGTGACCTCAGGTCAAGTCACGTGATTTCAAAATGTGGCCACCAAAAAGGGACGATTTTTAATACGCCAAAAAATACTTCATTACATATGCCTTCGTAAGTAAAATAATTGGATATAGACATTTTTATAAATATGTTATTTATATATTTGAACATGATCATATCAGCAGGAAAAATAATGATCGCCAGCACGTTTCTGGTAATAACTTTGCACCTAATAGTGCTAGATACCCCAAATCAACGGAATTATGTTGCTTGAATCGGCCTTCTTTATATTTGTCGCTTTTACTTTTTCAGCCTCACCCATCAAATAGTTTTCAAGGAATGGCCCGATACAATTTTTCCGAATCGTACAAGACTCTAGTTTTTATCGGCGAATATCTTCAATGTCAATAGTCTGAATCATATACAAATAAGCATTACTGAACGATGCTGGTATGTAGATGTTTGTGATCGAGGCGTTTTTTTTTTAATGCACGAGGAGCGAGTGCGTAGTTTTGAAAACCTCGAGATCACTATATTAATACACACGCAGAGTTAAGCTAAAGTATTTTACATATGTCATGTACACCAGTGCGGTATGCACGTGCATAAGTGCGGAACAATATCCACAATCCAAGCGCTAATGCTTATTATATTAGCTCGGCATATGTGTATCTGGGCATTAATATATTTATGACAATTTATTTATGTCATTTTATTTTATTTCAAAAATTTACATTTTTGTTCACCAGTGACTCAGGTTGTCACGATAATTTCAAATGCGGACAACAAAAAGGCGATTTTTGATACGCAAAATACTTAATACTGCGATAGTCACAAATTGCCTGCGCAATATAGCTGCAATAGTATACACTTGGAGAATATACTTTTTGTGTAAATATGCTTGTTATATTAGTTTGAACTGATTCATGTAAAAATATATATGGCTCATGAGAGATTCTATGATCATACTTTTATACAATTGCATCATTAATATGATTATCATATTTTCCCATAAAATCAGGTTTTGTCGACTTGACAAAAAATATCTCGGGTATTCTAAAACTACGTATTCGACGGGGCGAAGGCTGAAGAATGTCATAGCCTTAATCTGCGACCCAGATAACCCCATTCAAAGGAAGTTTTATCGAAATCGGAGATGAACGGTGTTATTTATAGATTTTATTGGTCGATAAGTCATGGAATGTCACAATTCTCAAACTTTATGAATTCGACCTCAAATCACGTGATTTCGAGATAACAAAACGTTAAGTATAGGTCATGTTATACATCAACGAATGCATCTCAACGAGTCAAGCGTAATGCCGTTGATGTGAACTCACTAACACAATTAAGTGCAAAGTTATTACCAGAATCGTGCTGGTGATTATGACTTTTTCTGCTGACATGGTCATGTAAAATATACAATTAAAATCATTAGAGAAAAAGTATATCTCTATTTTTTACTATCGACGTCATATGTATTAAAGTATTTTTAGTGTATACAAAATTGTCCCTTATTAGTGGCCACATTTTGAAATCACGTGACTTGACCTGAGGGCACGTGACCAAAATGTTTTTTTTTTCTCCAAAAATGATTATATGACATAAGTATATGGCTCATGAAGATTATAATGGTAAATTTTGATATGATTCGGATTATTTATATGTGAAATATTCGCCGATGCTAATTATGGCTTTGTACGATTGGGAAAAATTGTCTCAGGCTCGAAAACTATTCGACGGGTGAGGCTGAAAATGTCAAAGCGAAAAATAACAAGAAGGTCGATTAAAGAAACATAATGCCGTTGATTTGGGGTACCTAGCACTACTAGGTGCAAAGTTATTACCAGAAACGTGCTGTCGATAATTATTTTTCATGTAGACATGATCATGTTCAAATATATAAATACAATATTTAGAGAAAAAGTATATCTCCAATTTCTTTACTATCGAAGGCATTTGTATTGAAGTATTTTTGGGAGTAAAAAAAATTACACTTTTTAGTGGCCACATTTTGAAATCACGTGACTTGACATGAGGTCACGTGACCAAAATGCATTTTCTTTATATTCCAAAAAATGATTATATGTCATAAATATATGGCTCCTGAAGATTTTGATGCTAAATTTTTATAAGATTCACATTATTCATATGGGAGTTTTGCTCATATTTACCGATGAAAAATAGAGTTTTGTGCGACTTGGAAAAATTGTCTCGGGCTATTCCTCGAAAACTATTCGACGGGTGAGGCTGAAAATGTCACAGCGAACAATAACAAGAAGGTCGATTAAAGAAACATAATGCGTTGATTTGGTTGGTACCTAGCATCTATTAGGTGAAGAAGTTATTATCAGAACGTGCTGGCGATCATTTATTTTTCCTGTAGACATGATCATGTTCAAATATATAAATAAAATATTTAGAGAAAAAGTATATCTCCAATTTTTTACTATCGAAGAAATATGTATTGAAGTATTTTCTGGCGTCTAAAAAATTGACACTTTTTAGTGGCCACATTTTGAAATCACGTGACTTGACCTGAGGTCACGTGACCAAAATCATTTTTTGTTTTAATTCCAAAAAATGATTATATGTCATAAATATATGGCTCATGACGATTTTTTTTTTATATAAAATTCGGATTATTTATATGGGAGATATTCGCCGATGAAAATTATGGCTTTGAACGATTTGGAAAAATTGTCTCGGGCTATTCCTCGAAAACTATTCGACGGGTGTGGCTGAAAATGTCGAAGCAAAAATAACAAGAAGGTCGATTAAAGAAACTTAGTGCATGGCCGAAGACTGTTTTCCCATTGGCCATGTGCTTAACTGTAGCGGTGTATTAACTGGAGTGTTTATAATATAAACACATTCCAAAAGTAGTGATAATAAGAAATAGTAAACAAAAGACATTCAATAACAAACCGGAAATTTTACACTGTCGCTCTGGAAAAATACCCATAAACAGACTCCCACATCAGACAGAATAGGGCCACGCGCGCTAACCCGCGGTCGGCCCTTAGGTAAAAGACATTGCAATTGACTGTGAACAATATGTATGTGTGCTTCATAAACCCAGTCTTCGGGGAGGCCATGCACGTAATCATTTTAATGACTCGTTGGCATTCAAGATTCGTTTTATGAAGTACTCGCCTTGCTCGTTCATAAACTGAATCATTAATGCCACTCATGCATAAAACTATAATAATGCCATTGATTTGGGGTACCTAGCAGGGACTATCATGGGCTGGGTGCCCATGATCGTCCCATGACTACCATGGGTGCCCATTCAATTCTTTCAAATGTCTGGGTTGGGTATGCATTTTTTGACTTTTCATGGTTACTGGGCGGGCATGGGTATGACAATTTTGGAATAATGTCGTTAATAGTTATTTTTTACTTGACAACCAGATGTTTAACCAGGTAAATATGTTTTTTATATATATGAGGAACTGAACAATAGGACCTTTGCTAAAGACTGGTTGCGAATTTGTGAAATAACGGATCTGCCTTATTTGAATGGCCCATGGGCATCGGGTATCATATTAGAATTTGACATGGTCTGAGTCTGGGTCTGGGCTTGATGTTGTATGGGATTTCGGTGGTGGGGCTTGCGGGTCTTGGCACCCCAGTGAAGTCTCTGAGTACCTAGCACTACACTTTTTGCGTCGCAATTTGATCCAATGGGAAAACTATGATAAACACTCTGTTAATATAGCAGAGCACACTTCTTGCTCGTTTCACCATAAAGATTTAACTATTCGTTCAAAGTTCATTCGGCATTCCATTAACTCGTCATTGAGCAAAAACTTTCAATAAATCTTCAAAACAATCAGGATTGGGTAAAAGGAATCACATTCTCGAAGAAACGGTTCTCATTCAGGAAAAACAAAGTTGAATTTCAACACAACGTCCCATGTATTTTTCGTCAATCAGGAAAAACACTTACAGGCAATGAATCAAAACAGAATTGCTAACCACGATATTGTTTCCCGCTCACGGTTGAACCCCAAAATGGCGAAGGCATTTTTCATTCTCATTTGACGACAGCTATCGCGGCTTGAGTGCGATAGCTCGCGACCGCCATACCAACGTGTCTCCAGCGACGGATCGTCACGCGAATCGCTTCATTTTCGACACGTGATGGCTTTCTGGTGCGGTGTCTACGGAGGAGCCGATCATGAGTAGGGTAGAATCGCTCAGGGAATATGGCTGTGTGCTAGGAAGATGGAGGGGGTGATCTACTTCTGGCTGGTAAAAACACACAGTAATGTGTGGCAGCTACCATTGGTGTTTATTCAGTTGTGCAATCAACATTTGCCGCACGTATTGCCGGGGTTTAATTCTGAAGATATTGGAGGCCCAAATGCTAGCTTTATAAATTTTAATTCCATTGACTTCACCATGCACGCATGGCTAAGTTAAAGATTTTGAATTAGTTGGGGGCTCTCGCCCATCCATCCAGTGATTACAAAATCTGACACAGTTGCGTAATTGCGGACTGAACCGAACCGCATTGCAATCATAAAGCTGATGTCATGTGACTGTGTTCTATCCTAAATTTAGCATCGCCTTGGGCAATTGTCGTGTTTTTTTATAACTTTTTTTTTGTTATTGTTTATTTTTTTATTGTTTCTCTTTGCCAAAATACAGTTTTATAAATCCCAAGAAAACTTTAGTACATAAAACATTTTTAATGTTGACAATGTCCAAAGAATAACGAAGATGCCGATAGTGATGCAGACCGACGAGTTAGTATGATTGGATCGTAATTTTATTGCCCTTCAACGCACAAAGCAATAGCGAAAGTGACGAAAGTTTTGACCAATCGTCGAAATTATGTTGAAATAATCATCTTTTGCAGAAGAGTAATTCGTGTTCAAATAGTTTGCTCATCCGTAAATTCCGGCGCCAGCAGCCGTCTGTTTTAGTCCAAGTGATGATTGTTGAAATTACCGTTCAAACAGTTATGCTGAATGGTCAAATGCGAGTGCAAAAAGGTGTATTAGGTGCAAAGTTATTACCATAAACGTGCTGGCGATAAATATTTTTCCTGTAGATATGATCATGTTCAAATATATAAATAAAATATTTAGAGAAAAAGTATATCTCCAATTTTTTACTATCGAAGGCATATGTATTGAAGTATTTTTTGGCGTCGAAAAAATTGAAACTTTTTAGTGGCCACATTTTGAAATCACGTGACCAAAATTATTATTTTTTTATTCAAAAAATGATTACATGTCATACATATATGGCTCATGAAGATTCTGATGCAAATTTTTATATGATTCACGTTATTCATATGGGAGATATTCGCCGGTGAAAAATAGAGTTTTGTGCGACTTGGAAAATTGCCTCAGGCTATTCCTCGAAAACCACTCAATGGACGAGGCTGAAAATGTCACAGGGTTAATCTGCGACCCAAATAACCCTTAAAACGTAATTTCATCAGAATCTGAGACTTGGTCGTGTTATGGCTTGGTCGATCTGTCATGGGTCGGTCCCCAGCTAAGACGTAAATCAGCCTTCGACATCCAGCGCCCTCCAAATTATGAGACGTAGGCAACTGTTCTTGGTGCAGTAGCCGGTGAACGGCTTCAGGTATCGATTTATAAACTGCACAGGCAAAATGCTCGCCCTAGGAGCTGCCCCATATCGGTACCAAATGGTTTCATCATACGCTGAAATACTGCAACTCGGTGTTGTTATTTATCGCTGGTTCGCTGCCCGCCGCGTGGTGTTAGCGGCTATGTACAAAAGGGCGCGGCCTTTGGAGACTGCAATGCCGGGAGTTGACAACAGTCGTTTTAAGATTGCGAGCGCGCAACCACTAAATATTTTTTTAATAAATTGTTTAACTGTGTCATCTTTAAAAGGGTGAGCTTCAGCAGGTCAACGGGGTGGGGTGGTAGAAGTTAATTTAAAGAAAAAAAAAGTTTCGTCCCACCCTAGTGTCGAGGTGTTGCAACTCGCAAGACTCATGCCGATCTGAGCGTGTTCTAACCTGACTCATGACCACTCGCACCATTCTTTTCAATCTGAGCAACTAATAAAAGGTACAAAACGTGCAAAACCATTATATTGATCAAAATGTTCATTATTATAAACAGAACAATGTATAAACATCAACATCATAAATTCTAATCATGATCATCAAGGCCAAGCACACCCATACATAATCATAGTTACTATGGAACACAGTCAGCAACGTATATTCTTAATAAGAATATACTATGTTTATAGATAATTCGTTTCTCCAATCGGTGCAGCTCCGACTGGATACGTAATACTTGGTTGTGACGGGAGGGCATAAAACATATAGACGTACGTTATCATACATATAATGTTTCTCGATAGCAAATTCAGAATTAACTGCATTTCTAAGATAAAAGAACGCACGACTCGCGCATTCAGACTCACAGCTCACAATAAGGCACTTGTTACTCCGATCACGACGCACAATTGACAGCCTTTCACAACTCAACGGTAACTTGAACACTGAGAACGCGGTTCAACCCACGCATGAACGCAGCTGCTCCCGCCACGGACGCCACTCGACTGAAGCGGCGCCGCTGCGTGCCGCCGGCCAAGGCCGGCCGGTGGCGGCCGGCTGGCGCTGGGCTGTGCACGCGCAGCGTGTTTTTAAATGTAATGTTGAGATAAGTAAAAGCCATGTTACATTAGGTTAGGGTTAGGTTAGGTTAGGTTAGGTGTGGTTAGGTTAGGTTGGGTTAGGTTAGGTTAGGTTTAAGGTTTTTTAGGGTTAGGTTAGGTTAGGTTAGGTTTAGGTTTTAGGATAATAGGTTAGGTTAGGTTAGGTTAGGATTTAGGTTTAGGTTAGGTTAGGGTTAGGTTAGTTAGTTAGGTTAGGTTAGGTTAAGTTAGGTTAGGTAGGTTTAAGGTTTTTTTAGGAGTAGTTATAGGGTTAGGTTTAGGGTTTTTTGTTAGGTTGATATAGTTTTTTAGGTATTTTAAGGCTCTTTTAAAAAAAAATGCCAGATGCTAGTTGCTTTTCAATGAGATTTTTATTATCTCAACATTACATTCAAAACACGCGCACGCGCAATGCGAGCATTTTCTTGTCAAAACGAGGGCGGGCGCTCAAAGGCACTCATCAGCGGGGTGTAAATGTTGAGTGTCACGATGGAGACCTCAGCTGGTGGTGAGCGGACTCACGACGCAGGTGCTGCAACTACACACCAGCCGGGTGGAGGTTGGTAGTTTCGATGGAGACCTCAGCTGGTGGCGAGCGGACACACGACGCAGGGACGCAGGTTTATTGGATATCAACACAGCGGGCAGGAGTCCGTGTGCGCCTGAACAGTGGAGGATATTGAACACACGATACGATGGTGGTCGACACTGACACACCACGCAGTTATCTGCCATGTGTGTAGATATCGAAACCTGAACTAGTACACCCCATGCACGAGTAAATTTCCAAACTAACCTCTGTGGTAGGAGATAACACCTTGGTCGTGTGTTGCAATGTTGTGAGTGAACGTCTCACAAACACAGACAATCTCCATTTTTTCGTGACCCACGCCCGAGCTAAACCTGACTCGCTAACATAGGCCCGGGAATAGGGGGCAGAGGGGGTGCTCCCCCACTTCAGGACCGGGGGGGGCGACGTCCTCTTAACTTTGGCGAGGCTGATCTTAACGTTTCATAGAAAAGAGCTCATTTGTGATCTAAGACATCGAAAGCGTGAGTTTTGTTTGGCAAAATTCTGCAAATATCACATTTCTACTCATATTTACCAAACTGTATCCCTTTGTAAATGAGGTTCTGTATAAGAAACCTGATGCGAAAAACCAGTGGTGTAGTAACCTGGGGGACCACCCAGGATGGCTTTGCCCCCCTAGCATTATATTTTTTTTTTCATTAGGCATTAGGGTCAGCTTTTCGCCATTTCCTGGAGATAGATGTCGGGGAGGGCGAGGAGGGGCCTGGGGTTTGATGGAGACAAAAAAATGGAGTTATGACTTGAAATCGATAGACGAGACAAAAATATATTGCAAATTCATCACATTTTGCATACAAATATTCCTGATCCTGCCGAAATATATTTCAAGTTAAAGTTGATAAGCGTTCCACACTTTCAATGACCGGTACTTGCGACCTGCTTTCACAGTATATAGGAGAGAACGGGGCACGTTCTGTCACGGGGCACATTCTGTCAGCGGGGTTTTCTCGTGAACTTATCCACCGCAGGTATATGGTTGTTTCGTAACATATGTTCCTCTTTTGCTTGCTACGGCCCGGTACTATCAAAACAACAACGTGCCTGTGACTGGCTTGGTCCAAATTAGAAAAGTTTGTTTTTTAACAGAAATCCAAACTTGTTTAAAGTTAACAAAATTGTGGTTAGTGGCCATTCAGAGGTTTGTATAGTGCCTTTGAATGCTGTCATGGGGTGACACGAATGTCCAGAATATTGTGCTGAGCGTTATTCTGCTCCATTCTCCCAAGTTTTCAGTACAAAACGAAAAAGTGTGACTTTTGTCGAGTGGGGCAGGTTCTGTCACTGAATCTGTTCATGATTCCTTATAGTCGTATCGCTTATAAATGACCATACAAATGATTGCCTGTTATTTACAGATATGGTTCGCCACTCCAAGCGTAAAAAGGAATCGGTTGGTGCAATGCAGTTCACATTATTCGTGCCTTAATATCTTTTCTAAGAAATTTAAACTGGGGGGAGGGGGGATTTCTGCTGGTGGATCTAGACTTTGAATTTGGATGGCAAAAGTTTGGCTACGTTTCGTTAGCGAAAAATTGTTGATCCGGGGTGGATGGCGTCGGGTCGTCAGCGCAGAGTCGTTTAACGGGAGGGGGAGGGGAGTCGGGGTCTCATTGCAAAAGATCTATCAACTGGGCCCGTGGGACACAGTTCAAACGTGTTTTTCTTAGCCGGTTGACTTGCGATGGATCTTTGCGTCCACGGGGGGGGGGGGATTTCAAGGCAATTGCGGTGAAATGCCCCCCACCCCCAGTTAACATGTTATAAATATGCCCTTATTCGTGCATGGATAACCCAGAAAAAAAAAACGCATAAAGATACAGTGTTTGGGATTGGTATAAGGGCCCGTAATTTTCTACACTATATGATGATGCGATGAATGAAACTCTCTCACTCTGCAAGGCCCACTGATGACCCATTCGGTGAATATGACAGGAGCTGCCCATCAGTGACAGAAGTCCCAGATGGTGACAGAACGTGCCCCGTATACGGGGCAGGTGTCTGTCGGATGATCTCACGCCACATTATCGAGCACTGGTTTCGAAACAAAGACTGAGATTACCCTTGAACTCTCTAAAAACGATTGAAGCTATTGGTGTATGTACAGTATTGGATAAGTATCAATCACCAACACTTAAAAGTGTGCCTGCCAGGGCCAATTACCAAAAAGGTGACAGAACCTGACCCGGTCTCCCCTACTTTTAAATTTCATCGAACTGCGGGATTTTCCCGTATTATTTTCTTGCTCAATGAAGTGGAAAATATATTTCAAATCCTGCTTGTTTCGATAATATGACCGGCGATCCTATACATTTGATAGCAATTGAATTAACAAGGAAACTAAATTAGCAGTTTAACTTGGCCCCTAATATGGCTGCCTAGTTGTACCTACTAGTTTGGAAATTGTTTCTTAAATTGTCAGCATTACATGCTTTGTATAACTTTGTATCTGGATTATACAACACTATGGTTTATATTATCATTGCAAGAAATCATTTTCCTCTAAAATAAACACTTGACAAACAATTCAACATTGGCAATTCAATCGGAAAAATCAACTTGGCAACCTACGACGGCTTTTTTAGTGTCGGCGATTTGTTTCAGAGACATTGTCCAGCGTCGAACAAGTTTGAAACACCGGCGCCACATGGGCATCAGAGGCGGGGGAACGGGGGGGGGAGACGCGTCACCCCAGTCAAAAAAATAGGGGGACGTCCCCCCAAGAAAGTTGATTAAAAAAAAAGAATGTTGAATTTGTTCTAAAGGATATGGAACTTAATGTATTATTAGGCCAAATTGTAGTTCATTTTCAACAGTATCGTTGAGTCTATTTTTTGTACTTAAAGATGTGGGTACCTTAAGAACCCGCGCCCCCTCTGGGGGGACATTTATCCCCTTTCCCGGAAATTCTCAATTTTTTAAAACTATAATTGATATCAGCGTGAAACTTACAGTAGGTACCTTATGCTACATCAATTCTACGTCTTCTTACAAAGTTGCAATGACATTTGTATCGTTTGTTGGGAGATAATGACGTTTGAATGGCGTCATGTGATGCCATTTTTTATGGAAAAACGATAAATGTTGGCAAAATCGTGGACAATTTCGATTTTATATATGCAAACTGATCATATAAAACGTCAGAAGCAAGGAAATAACAGTCTCTTCTAAATGCTAAATGCACTATTCAGATGTTGGGTTTTTCACCCAAAATGCTTTTTCGGACAAATTTTCACATAAATAAAAAATATAAAAAACGGAATATATCTCAGAACCGAGTATGAACGATACCCATAACACATTTCTAAGCAATATCTGTATTTTGGACTGACTTATGACTCTTTAAGCAAAAGTTACTCATGACGTATTTTTTAGGTTTCGTTTTTGGGCTTTAACCCGCGCCCCACTGGGCCTCTGCATTTCCTTCGCCCGACTGGGGGGGGGGTGTGTGTTTGAACAACCCCCCCTCTCTAACTCCGTTCCCATGGAACGTAGACCAAAACAACGAAAGACACTGTTCGAACCGTTATCGAAAATCATTTCGAAACTATTTCAGACTTCTTTTCGCTCACGTCAAAAGTCAGGTCACCAGAGGTCATCGAAGGTCAAATTTTCCAGTTTTAGGACATCGCTCCAGAAACCCCCAAAAATCTCGGAAACTAGGCTATCTAGAAACAAACGTTCAAAAGACGATCGCGAGCCAATGAAATTTGAAATCGCACCTTTGTCCTCAAAATTGACCTCAGGTCAATAGTTTAGGCTCTAGAGGTCATTAAAGTCAAAAAGCCTGATTTACAAACATATTTTGTGAATAACTTCTTAACCCAACAAAGATAACACCATACTGTTTACGCATCGTGTTTGATCCTCGTCAAGGCCGCTTTGAAATAATGTCAATTTGGATCATGTTAGGTCAACTTTATAAAATGACCTCCAGGTCAAGGTCAAGTGGTGACCCAAGTAGGTCATGTTGCATATCAGTGAGGATGGCTGTCTTGACGAGAAAAACACACTGGGTGTAAATTGTAGCTCTCTTCTTTCATTATGGCCCAGAGTTATTGACGAAAAGGTGGTTGGTTGACGCTCGGATTGACATCAAATGACCCCGTAATGTTCCTGGAACAGAACCTGCACTTGAGATCATACATAAATATGCATATGATAACTCATGCCAGAAGGAAAATTGACTGAGTATCGTACGACAAAGAAAGCATTTTTGATTGATTTTCTCCATTGACTTTAAATGGGGAAGATCGCAAAATTTGACCCGACCTAAGTCACCGATACAAAAAATCCAGAATATACATTTTGGAAGATACTAATGACTTAATGTAATCCTAAAAGTTTGATATCGATCCCTATTAGAACGGTGAGTTCATGGCACGACCGCAACGTTTTTGTAGGTAGGGTCACTTGAACCTGACCTGGTGACCTGACTGACCTGACACGACTTGAATTTTCGCAAAAATGTCCGAAAAGATCAGTGAATAGTTATGCAAATTGGGCGGCGCTACGCGCCGCCGGTTTTTTTTCGTTATCTTGATAAAACATGAGGGGGTGGTTCAAACACCCCCCAGTGGGGCGCGGGTTAACCCTCGCCCGTGTAGGGTCATCACTGCGTGACCGTGTAGGGGGGTTGGTACGACCTCCCTTGGCGTTTGGTCCCTAATTGAGCTAGAGCTTCGATTACAAAACGAGCGTGTTGCTTGTGACGAGAGGAAGTCATTGCCATCTAATTTTAGGGTCCTGGATCATTAGGTGAACTCTGAGGTCATGTCAAAGCCAAAATGTCATCAAATCTTAAATGTGTAAAACATGAGAACTTATCGAGCTAAAATGGTATAAGAATATCTTTGAATGCTAACTAGACGCCAAATTTGAAAACAGCATCACAAAATGACTTAAAAAAGCCAGATTAAAAAAGGGCATGTCAGGTCATCTGAGTTCAGTGACTTCGGTTGACCTTTGGCAGCGCATGACCCCAGTGGATCATATACTCATGTAAAATGGATCCCAAAATTGAAATTAGCGTCAAAAACTGCACTAGAAACGGACAGAAGGCGAAAAAAGACATCTGAGGTCATCGGAGGTCAGTAGACCAGCTTGACCTCTGAAAAGGTCAATCGAGATCGCAATCTCTACAGAAGACACAACTGTCACCTAGAAACACCTTTGCATATGCTCCTGAACAATAAACACTCGGGAACTGCACATGTTTCAATGATTGTTACTTCGGGACGCCACTTTCGCAAAACACGACCTTGAGAAACAGGTCAAACGTCATGGGTCATACGAGTTAGAAGTTCAAAATTTTCGGAGTATGTGTCAAATTGCTGCAAAGCAGGGTGCTGAAAGTTTCATTGCGATCGGTTGATATTTACCCGAGTTATTCTGGGCAAAAAAACGAGGGTGGCATCCACCCCCCCCCCCCTACACTGGCGAGGGTTAACCCTCGCCAGTGTACAGATGCCACGCCAGATGCCACCCGATCGGTTTTTCCAGAATAACTCACGTAAATATCAACCGATCGCGATGAAACTTTCATTACCGTACTTTGCATAAATTTGACACTAAGGTTTTAATGCAGCATTTCGCTGTTAAAATCCGCCTGTAATATGTATATTGCAAATTTGTATAATAGCCGTTTTCACGATGGATTATTTTGCGCGAAACGTTTTAAAACATTTTAAGATGTTTTGAAATGTTTTAGTATGAAAGTTGTAGCATTCTTATTCTTTCCCTAACTACACAACTTTTGAAAACGATTTTTGTCTTGAAATGTCTCTCAAAATTTTGTAATATGTTGGTAAGAATATAGTATGTTACCAAATTGCGGTTTGGTGGTAATTAGCAAGATAATTATGTACAGGTTAGCTGTGATCTTCACCTAATGACACTTTTTCAGAACATCTCGAAACATCTCGGTCTCGGGCACGCTATTGGTCGCTCAACAAAGCGAACTCCCCTTACTCATATTGACTCGCCTCCAGCGAATCGTTTCTAGCGTATTAATGCGCCATGCGAAGGCAGACCTGTGATCCATGACGCTGCCAGATTGAGTAACTAATATGGCGGTATGCTTAACTGAACGAATGGACACTAGACGGATATATTCTTTAGAAAACGGACAATTTTGCATCATAATCTTGTAATGAGCTCATTTCATGTTTCCATAACGCTTGAATAATGATAATATCGCCTAAATCAGTAACTTATTTTATGGAATATATCGTATACTAAAACTTTCATGCTAAAACATTTCAAAACATCTTAAGATGTTTTAAAACATTTCGCGCAAAATAATCCATCGTGAAAACGGTTATTATTTCCTGCATTACAGCGCCGCCGCATGAAAACCAAAGGGTGCTAAACGATAAAAATGATGTAGCTGTAAAGCGCAATCAAATCCATCTAATACCCACCCAATATGTATTTTTGTATGCAACCATGAAGCTTATAATCGAAAATTAAAAATAACGCTGCTAAACCTATTTAGTTCAAAGCATCGATTTAGTTGAGTTCAGACTCTATTTGCGACGGCAAAACAACACATAGCGAACATAATTAAAAAGCACGCTTCGCACAAAACGATCCTCCGTAGGGCGGGTAATAAATTGACGCGGGTTTATTCGGGCTCGCTTGTCTTTCTCCGTTTAAGGCGTCTTACTGGTTATATGTTCCACTAGGGTCTTGCGCTTCCAAAGGTCAACCGAGGTCACTGACCTCAGATGACCTGACATTTTTTTATTTATATTTTTTAAAGCCTTTACTGGTAAAGGTTTTGCAGTGCGTAACTGCAAAGCCCTTACATGAGTGGCCCTTCCTCTATCCATTTCACATTACCTTTTTTAATTTGACAGTTTAAGGTCATTTTGTGATGCTGATTTCAAATTTGGCGTCTATTTAGCATTCTAAGATGTTCTTTTTCGATTTTAGCTCGACAAGTTCTCATTTTTACACATTTACGATTTGAAGAGATTTTGGCTCAGTGGTCAACTAATGACTGAGGACCTTAAAATCAGATGTCACTGGCTTCCTCTCGTCACAAGCAACACGCTCGTTTTTGGATCAAAGATCTAGGTCAATTAGGGGCCAAACGCCAAGGGGGGGTCGTATCCCCCGTACACGGTCACGCAGTGACCGTGTATAGGGTGTTTTCACGTGACGTCACAGCCAGACCTGGCTGTGCTCTGGCCCTGCGTGCGGACGCCATCTTTGGGACAACCGACAGAAAAGCAATATAACATTGCGTGCGTTTAAAGACAAGCCCGTGCTCTGGAACTTGGAGCGATCCGTGTAATCCCTTCACCATTCGATCTGGCGTGGTCCAAAGGGGTGTCGTGCTGAGTTTTATCCGCTTTGGTCTAATTAAAGTGGACCAAATTTGACCCAAACCATCCAGAACTGTGTTTTGTGAATTTGCTCTAATTTGGTCCCTTTAAACAAAACCAAAATAAATGAAACTCAGATCGACACTCTATTGGACCACGCCAGATCGAATGGTGAAGGAATTACCCGGATCGATCGCATAGTTTCGGAGCATGGGCTCGTTTTCAAAGAGCCCTTTAACGCATTTTAATGTTCATAAAATCATATGCACGCCGAAAAGAGCCGTGAGTATATGGTGAAGTAAAGTGGGATAGTTTGTCGGTGTCGATTAATCTAAAATCACGTGAAAAGCCCGTCTAACAACACAGTACACACACTAAACTATAGCCAGGGGCGTAGGAACTCATTTGAAGTTGGCGGGCAAAATTGTCATAATTTTGGATTTTATAGTCAATTTGGTAAAAAACTTTTTTTTTTTACAATTTGGGGGTCAAAAAACGATTTTTTCCCAATCCGAGAAAGCCATTTCGTAGAACTTGTCATTTCACGTGTTTTAACGTTTTAATTTCCAATTTGTTTTACAAATATATTTTTGCAATTTTCCAACATTTAGCTATTTTGGACAAAAAATGTCATGTAGGTACGGACGTCAACTAAAATCGGTATATCTCATCTTTTGACGCAACTGCTAAATTGTTTCATAGATGACGTAAATTATTGATGTACGCGAAAGTACAGTGTAGTGCAAAAGTTATCTCCGCTGTCTCTGCCTCCGTCTGTCGGTGCTGCACGCAGTGGAATCCAATGCAATTACTATAGCCCTCGCCCCCGGTATCAGGGGCGAGGGCAAGAATAGTTCAAAGATTGCACTGGCGGTAGCACCGACAGACAGCACCGATGGACAAAGTTGACATGAACTTAAACGGATGAGCGCTTAGCCAAGAGATTTTAAGAATACTTTCTATCGCTGGCTTCCCATCAGATAAAAGCAACATTGCTCAGGACAATGGAAGTTTTATTCGAATAGAGCACTGAATGGTCTACATCCGTTTTCATCAACCGTTTCACGAGAGGAATTTATTCGCCGGAACATCGTCATCGGTGGTGTCGATAAAGATGGAGCAGAACATTTGCATTTACACTGTACACCAAAAGTTTCAACGTCGATATCTGCAATGTGAACCGACCCGCAAACCCCCTTCAATACCACCACTACCACATGACCATTATAGGCTGCCACTACCCGCAAGTAACCCACTAATTAAAAAAAATCATCATTCATGTCTACCATTAAATAGCTCCATTTTTTAATGCTGAACTAGTTTTGTTTGATCTCTGCTCACCTAACTGGAGGTGCCCATATTTGGTTCAAGCACTCAATTTCGCAGTAAAAAATCGCAATTTATTAAAATTAGTCACCCGCTAACTAACCCACTACAATATACATCCAAATGATGCGCTTGTGCTACCCACTCACCTTACCCAAATGGGTAGGTAGTAAGAAAGTGGCACCTCTATTCGGAAGTTATTCAGGAAAAACCGAGGGGATCGGATCCGACCCGTCCCCAGGCGGTCGTGGGCTACTTGCTTCGTAATTTTGGACCAGGTATTCAGACTCAAAAGTTGGGGGGGGGGGGCGTTGCTCCCCCGCTCAAAAAGTTGAGGGGGCAGTTGCCCCCCCCCCCTGCCCCCCGGCTCCTACGCCTATGGGCTATAGAGTCACAGACTAGCACTCGCTGAGGTAAAACGTCCCTCAAAAAGATGGCGGCCGAACGAGGTGTTGTGACGTCAGTGAAAACACCCTATTGGGACCGTGTGACCGCCCTACACGGCGGAGGGTTAAGTGACCAGATACAGCCTAATAAGGGCCTCTGCTGTATCTCTGAGTAGAAGAAAAGCTGGTCTAGAAACATTCATGTTTATTTAGGTAAATCAATTTCAATTTGTGACCTTATGTGGCCTGACCATGACCTTATTTGGGTTCACCTTGTGGAAATAGCTGATACCGTAAAGTTATAATGATAAAATAACCCATAAATCATATGCTGCATGACTTTCGTAGATGTTTTGTGCGTAGTGACCTTTCGTGATCTGACCAACTGACCTTGATCTTTGCTTACAATTGTACATTTTATCATATGGGATGGGATACCTTTGAGAGCACTTTGTGCGATAATAGTCGCAATATAGGGCTTTGGATGGAAAGTATGACTCACCAAAAATAAAAATAAACTTCAGTTTTGGCCTTTGGCTTTCACCTAGCCCTGACCTGACTGGTGATCTTATTTATGGAAACTGTGCGTATGTTTTAGATGCGTCTCATTGGAAGCTTGCATTTGCCGCCTTGCGTATCTCGTTGCGGTTATTGCGGTTATTGGTTCAGAATATAACGAGGGGCACAATATGTTCCCCAACGTGTTCGGCGGAATACCCCAGTGGGGCAATTTTTTGATTTCCCGCATTCAAATTTCCACCGGGTAGTACTTAGGAAACATTTCTGTCAAAAATGTAGATATTGCTTTGAAATTTGTTTTGGGTATTGTCCCAATATAATATATAATATTGTTCTCCAATATATCTTCCGGTTTTGTAACATTTATGATAATTTTGATTTTGACTTTTTTCCCAAGCATCTTTTTTCATCGCAAAATCAAAAATGAAGATATTTATTTAAAAAAAAAAAACGGAAGCTATACTGAACAACCAAGTATGGACGATGACTAAACCGAATTTCGAAACAATGTTTAAATTGTTGACCTTCCTTAGTAGGGGAGAGTGCCCATATTGCGCCTCCTTAAGCGAAAACACGTCCTGTGCTTAGCATATACGTCGTATGAATAAAAATGGAGCTTCAGTACGCGATCCGGACATTTTTCTAGCAAAATAACCTCATCATTTAACAATCGGATCACTTTTATGGTAGCTGAAGGATTTTTCGCAGAGCCTTGCAAAAGGCGCATATAGGCACATCGTGCCCTAATTGCACCATGACCGGGCGCATTTAGGTGAACTTACTTTTCCAATGTTATTTAACATTGTTGCTCGACTTTGCAAATATACGAAATGAAGGGGGGGGGCCGTCGGTTCACATTGTGTTGTAATTATGTTTGGAACGAAGTTTCCCCTACCAATTTCAGTGCGAAAAAAGTTGTTTTAAGTCCACAGGGTCAAATACCATGAGTATTACCACCGGTGTCAATACCCACGGGCTGCTTTAAATGCGCCGTGGGAAGCGAAGTGTATAGTCCCTGGGCGCAATATGTATGGGCGCGATTCGGAATTCACTGCAAGTTCGGGAAAAACAGCAAAATGGCGGATCATGTTATAGTTTTGAATCTGGCTTTTTGCTTAAAAGGATTACAAATGCATTTGCAAATCCTAATCAAACCACTTCAGCTTCTCCTACTTCGTCAATCAAAAACATAAACAGTGCAGTAAACATGTTCATGTTCCAGATAAGAAAACACAACATTTCGAAAAATGACTTCCTGACAGCGACAACTGACCTTTGCTGGGCGACAGCAGACCGGAAAATTATGAGTTAGTGACGGGGATTAATAACATGCACTGAAAAATCATGTAGAGCTGATATTATTCGAGATATTGACATGGGCGGATTTAGGAAACCCGGCGCAGTTTGGGCACTCTCCCCTATAGCTAGTGGCAATTATAATGCGGGATACCGAAATACGCGTTTGGCGCGTGCTAATTACTTAAAATAAAATAAATTATGATATGGCAACTAAAAGTTGGTCCATAATATTGACTTCTGCCATTGAATATCAAGTTCATTCATTCACCATTCATTCCAGGCACTTTATAGGATAGAGCTCAGCCAAGGCAGCGAATAGCCTAACGTCATGGGTACATACATCACGAGCGTCTCGGAGCAGCGCAACCACTGGTATTAAACAGGGTAGGTTGGATGGGGCTACTCCGCAAAGAAGACCGTTTGTCAATCAGACGCGCGGTTGCAAAGGATATGATTTTTTTTCACTTTGTTCCCACTGAAGGGCTAGTGTATTGCTCAGTCAGTACCAACAGATAATTAACAAATCACATCTTTGCACATAACACTCCCCGACATGGCACATTTTACACTTCATGCGGTTTGTGTGACGCATCTGTACCGCACACCTCAGAAGCCACCCCGCTCAGACCACTGCGCCGCCGCCACGGGAGGGGACGGCCTGACGGCCGAGCGCTATTCGCGTCAGACTAGACGCAGGCCGCGCAGGCCCGGCCGGCCCGCCACTTGTCCCGCTCGCAGACCCAACAAATTCATCATCTAACTTGGCTAATACATACTGAGAAAATTGTCGCCTTTACCTGCGCTCTCTGCTATATATAGTTCCATCGCTGCGTGGCGTTCCAAGAAAACTACAAACCCAGTTTCACTTGGTACAATGCCAACGTTCCTACACTGCCAAATATACGCCTTGCCGAGCAACACACAGGCCGCAACGATGCCACCGCCCAAACGGACCATTTTTACCGACCCAATCCAAGTTAGTATCTATCATCGGTTAAGAGGTTTGACTGGATCGACAATTCTTCTGAGTAAGTTTAGCCAAAATGTTCACTTGATGGATCATCCAAAAATTAGTATGCAATATATTTTCGGACGGGTCAGAACAACGTTCACATGCTCCATTGTCCCTAATGCGAAATATGCACAGCATTTTATTTGTGGTCAAAATCCTGTGCAGTATTCGTAGTTGTAACCAGCGCAGTTTAAAATCATTGGTAAGTTCATAAACATATTTAAAGGAGGCACTGCTCCACGAGGCATGTTCTATGTGTAGGTCCCTCTCCCATTTCTGCTGTGCTTTAATTGGTGTACTGACGCCGCTATCATTTACCATTAGACTGTAAGACCATTTTGCCGTTTTATTTGTATTTATAAGCGTCTCGTAAATATCTCAGCTCAGCATACTCACCGTTGCCGGACAATCAATGGCCAATTTCCTTTTCCAGTCTCGTGGTATCCTAACCAAGATGATGTGCCACGTCAGAAACTTTCCGCAAAGATATTTCCTTTGTAATTCGGCACTGCTCATGATGCGTCTTTTGCGGACATCATACAAGTCTCGAACCCTCAGGATACCGTGCGAGAGCAATAATTGCTTCGGTATTGTAGGGTTATTGTCCAAAAGCAACGCCTGGTTAAACCAAAGCGACTCTTAAGTGTTTGCCCAATTACTGTTGACTCGCCAGTGAGTCTCTTGCCACCCGTATGTCTCGATCCAGAATCGATCACTGAAATAATCCGTTCTGACCCTATCAGCTTGTGAGTTATCGTCTTACAATGGGAAAATACTTAGACCTCGCAAAAACGCTCAGCCTAATTTAATCCACTTTTTCCATTTCCCGCATTTAATTTTTTCCATATAGTTTACCTAACCCACGCCTATTTTAAGACTATCTGCCTGAAGAGACGGGTCTGGCACTTGAAGCCCCCTGAACGTACAGATTTTCAGTTGTTGTTCCCCGCAATTTACCCTTTTTTTTGCTTCCAAATGAAATGAATATTAATCTTCCTCTATTTCTTGAGCTGCCGTTTGTTGGGTTTTTCTAACACGGACATGGTATATACTAACTGAGACAACGCCACAGATTTTATCAAATGTGATATGAGCTTCTCAAAAGCGTCACCACGGGTCGGGTCGGGTTGGATCGGGTCGGGTCGGATTGGGTTGGGTTGGGTCGCTCATAATCATATTTTCCCCATACATCACTTAAAGACGACGAGATAACAATTGTTGTCGGTAGTTGGACCGGCTTAATTGCTCCTTCGTTGAACTGCGCTCCCCTCCTTCACATTTCGATATAAATAGTTCGCCCTCCCCTCCCCTGCCTCTGACCTCTGACCAGTATTGGGATCGGTGGCACATGGGATCTAAAACTTGCTGGTACCGCCCGGTGTGAACCTGGCCAGTATGTGCGATACATTTATGACAGACTGTACCTGAGTGGGCCATTGCCCCAAAATATGTATAATCCATGTTTGTATGATGTTTTATGATGTTTATGATGTTTCATAGCAGTGACATACTACGCTGATCAAAAAGTATCCGACCTTATCTTCTTTCTCGAAGACCATTAGGTTCCGGTGGATGATATCCGGTGCTCAGTATACTTGAATTGCTGTGAACCTATTCAAATATTTTCAGCACTAACGCTCGTCTCAGTCGCTGTCCATCGTTGCCTATCTATACACATGTCGTTCCTGCTCGTCGCATTGCCTTTTAGTGTAACGATAACCGACAGAAGTGACCAAAGATATTGCATTACATTTTGTCAGAAACTTGGGGATATGCAGAACGACACCATTAGGACTGTTCAGTGTTTAGCAAGGCTTTTGGCGATGAATCAATGGGTGTTGCCCAAATCAAGTTCTGGTTCAACCGCATTATCCCGCGCACTGCAGGGGGTTCGCGCCGAACACGAACTGCAGGGGGGGTGATTTCCGCCTCCCCAGATGAGATCTCCAATACGCAATACTGTCGACCAAAAGCAGAAAACAGCTTAGATACTCTAGCAACTAATCAATCTCGAAGATATTTCCATTCTTTTCATTAATCAGATCACAATTGAGTCACCAGTAGGTCCCGGTCAGATATTCCGAGTTATTATAGATCTTTTTAAGACTCATTTTTCAGAAATCCCCGATAATATCCCAGAACTATGATAGACTGAGCAACCGTTTAGAGAAGCAAATCGATAGCTATTAAATTTGCAATCGGACCTCAAGTCCTCAAAATTTGAGTTCAGAATCAATAAGTATTAGACTCCAGAGGGGGTTCCATTGCGGGACCTCTGCAGGGTCACAAAATACTAGTTTTTAGCACCCATCTTTCGATATGTTTAGCAATAGATCCCTGAAGATAGGGAAAACAATTTGACGCCATCAGTGTTTTCTCAATTATGCGATTTGAACATTATAAGACGACCTCGGTTAAGGATCAACTTACAAATTGACCTACTTAAGTGTCAAGAGTCATATTGTGACGTCCAGGTACGGTTCATGTCTGCATATGGATAGGCAACGCGGTCAGACGAGACGAACACATTGTTCAACTAATCGGCTCTAGGCTCTTTTCTATCACAGTTATTAGCAAATCATTGCTGATACCTCAGATGACCCAGATACTTGTTAGAAAATCACTAAGCAACAATTGCACCTTGATCATTCTAGAATTGAGCTAAAATAGCATGATTCATGAAAGAATTAGCTTGATCCCAATGCATATTTCTGAAGGGAAGCATTTGTTTATTTTCCCATTCCACGGTCTTTTATCAATGGGTAGTCAGGAAATTGACCCTTGACCTTTGGTCACCCGATACGAAAAAAATCCAGATAAAGAATATAGGTAATGATTATTCATATGAAATCCTTATATTTTCAAAAGCTTTCGAAAAAAGGACTTGGCTTTGGGCACGAACGCAAACATTTTTGAAGGTGAGGTTACTTGACATAGACTTGTGACCTGACCTGAGATGACCTCAAGTCAAAACTTTTTCAAGGTGTGTGTAATTTATGCCCAAACAGGTGTACAAAATTTGGCGGCGCTGCGCGCCGCAGTTTTTGCGCTACTCCTGAAAAACCGGGGGGGCGGAAATCAACCCCCCCCTGCAGTGCGCGGGTTATGAGTGGTCAAGTTTCGGTGGAGAGTGACATGCGGCCCGGCAAGCTTTCCACGAGCAGGAATCCAGAAATGACAGAGAAAGCCATCGTGATTTGTAAACCGAAGCATAACCATAAGCAATATAACAATATATGCTAAGTGATAAAAGAAATCAAATATGTGATATATTTAAGCACAAACGTTTCAATACATGAGTATCTTGATTCACTGCACAATCGATGGAGAGCAGCTGTGCAGTGAACAAGATACCATGTATTGAAACGTTTGTGCTTAAATATATCACATATTTGATTTATTTTATCACTTAGCATATCCGTCATGGAATCTCAACAAATATAACAAGAGTTTGGCATCGCATATGGCTCTGCAGAAGCCATTTTGACAAATAAATTGGCCATGCACAAGGTCGTAGCAAAATTCGTGTCCTCAGCTCCAAATTATGCTCCTCACGCGTGAACAACATTGTCTTCACCTTGACGTCGCAATGGACATGCTGAACTATGCCAAAGGTGCGACAAGTCCCATACGCACCTGGCATGGCTCCATGTGACCTCGGGCTATATTTCCAGTTAAAAATGCAACTGAAAGGCAACCTTTTTAGGACACGGAGTGGGTCAAGACAAATGCGACGTTGGTGATTGCAAAGAGTGACTTCTATCATTTTTTCCTGCCGTGGCAAGACCGCTGGGCTAACTGTGTAGAGACGCAAGGGACGTACCTTTAAGGTGTATAGAGTCCAAACTCGGGCAACACGCTTGCTTTTTTTGGTGGAAAAAGGTCAGATACTTTTTGATCAGCCTGCGTAGTTTCCTACGCATTTATTGCACCGCAAACTACGAAGGAAGTATGCGCCACACAACCGCATTCGTAACGCCCTTCCAAAAACATGAGCTTGGAGTCGCCCCTGCTAAGCCGATTTTTTTCAAATTTTTGACACAACACGCGTTATTAAATTTGAGGAAAAGTCCGAAAATTTCAAGGTCGTCTAACGGTTTAGAAGCAGCAGGCAAAAAACTATCGGGGGCAGAATCTGTCCCCCGCAGGGAATAGAGTTAGAGGCTCTGAAGTGCTCTAAACTCTTTAAAAAAAAAAACACACACACACACACGCTTTGCGTGGTCCTCTGACTCTTTAAGAGCCCATGATACTGCGCTTCTCGCGGTCTCGGCTTTTTTCGTTGCGCTGCGCGCCTTTTTCGGCGCGCTGCGCGCACCGAAAAGGGCCCTCTGCCCTACATGGAGGGGAGGGGGGGGGGCGCCCGCACCATCTCCTCCTTGGCTACGTGCCTACTGCCCGAAAAGGGCCCATCTGGTGGTTAGGGGGCAGCTGGGGCAGCTCCTGCCATCTCCCCTGTGGCACCGTCCGTGGGAAAATTGTTTTGAGTAATAGTAGACTTTTCAATAACGGCCAAAGATAATAACTATCTCAGTTAAAAAAACGAATACAAAGATGATGAAACATTCCGTTTAATAATATGAATTAAGCTGAGCCGTCATGCAGAAGAGAATATATCACGTAACTACTCATCATAGTTATTTTTTGTCGTGTTGTAGGCAATAAAGGAGATGAAACTTTAAAGAAAAGAGCGAACTAATGTCTCATAATAGGTACTTTATTTCCAGAAATATGTCTTTCTTCATTGTTTGTTCTTCACTCTCTCTCTCTGTGACATTACTCTGTGACTTCCAGATATTGACGAGTGCAACATTATGAAGGGCGTATGCGGTAACGGCACCTGCCAAAATACTCCTGGTAATTTTGTATGCGACTGCAACGAAGGATTCGAGTCCACGATGATGATGCAAGTTTGTATGGGTAAGTACAGAAACGGGACATCACTTGGCTCATGTAAAGAAGGTGTTAAATCTATAATACTGTCGTCTATGCAGAGGTGGGCAACTTCCGTTACTCCGTTACTCCGTTACTAACGGAACTACTTTTTCAGTAACGGAGTAACGATCTCGTTTCTTTTCAAAACAGGTAACGGACCAAGTAACTTCCGTTACTTCCAAAATGCCATAGAAACTGCCCAGAGGCCAAACAAGGCATCTCAGGTCATCGGAGGTCAGTGACTTAGTGACTACCTATAAAATGGTCAACCGAGGTCATGACCTCAGTGGAAACAATAAATTCAAGCTGTCATATCATATGCTAATATGTTCCTGAACAACAAACACATTTGGAAAATGCACAAGTTACAAGCATCGGTACTACGGGATGCCAGTTGCTGTCTGAAACGACCTTGAGAAACAACTCATTGGGCAGTCTTGCCTTGTCTTGCCTTGGGCAGCCTTGAGAAACGGTCATGGGCAGTATAAGTTCGAAATTTGCAGAGTACTTGTCAAATTGTTTTAAAGTATGGTATTGATCGTTTCGTCGCAATCGGTTGATACATACTTCAAGTTATTCCCGAAAAAAACTCAAAACACACAAACAAAGAGGGAATAGGGTAACTTCACTGGCGAAGGCAGTGAAGTCACCCTATATAGGCTAAAGTAATGGAGTAACGGACTAAAGTAACTTCCGTTACATTTCTCTCAAAGTAACGGAGTAACGAGTAACGGAACTACTTTTATGAGTAACGGAGTAACGAGTAACGGAACTACATTTTTTAGTAACGATGCCCACCACTGCGTCTATGTCTGTCTGTCTGTCCTTATCTGTCTCTGTCTGTCTGTATCTGTATGTTAGTCTCTGTCTCTGTCTCTGTCTCTGTCTCTGTCTCTGTCTCTGTCTCTGTCTCTGTCTCTGTCT
>VOPJ01014177.1:0-42187 GCA_014673585.1 Semibalanus balanoides
ACCAAAACAAAAATTGAAACAGGAAGTCCGAAGTCCGAATGGTGAACTCAGGTGAACTTAACGATATGCGAACAGCAAGCAGAATAGTTTACGGTTTGCTAAACTGAAACAAGCGGAAGAAGGAGCAACAGTCATTTAAACAACCCTGGTTATTCTGGTAAGGCCCTACATAGCTGTAAGCTGCTAGCTGCAGCTACCTACCCCCTTGCCTACCCCCACTTGCACTGGCGGATCCAGGCATAGAGATCATATATACATAGAGATGCCCTGCACCTAAATCTGCGGCATTTCAGTGATCTTTTTTAAGCAATAAGTTTCTCCTACAGATCCCCTATAAATAGTGATGAATGTTGTTTCGCATTGTGAATGATTGGAACGGACTCCCATCTGAAGTGGTCTGCGCTCCTTCGATCAATGCCTTCAAGGCCAGATTGCACGCCCCATTGCTCCTCTCATTACCCCATACCCTCGACACCGACCTAGATCAGCATGAATCATAGCTCGATAAACCGCGGTACTACAGGCCTCATTCCAAAAATCGCCATACCGTAAGGTAATCAGAAGTAAAATAGCGTGCGCTGATGCCAATAACATCTTTATCTGATACATATATTTTTACTTATTTTGTATAGATTATAAATATTGCCTACAAAACTGTCTTCAACATAAAATACAGTGGCCTAGTTAAGCACGGGCATCGAGATTGCTAACAAAATGTGCTTAAAAAGATCACTGAATTGCCACAAAATCAAGTGCTTCAGCATAGGCAGGGCATCTCTATGTATATATGATCTCTATGGATCCAGGGACCAGGGAGGGGGCAAAACGGCCATGGCCCCCAAGGCCCAAACTGACTGAAATTGGCACAAAAAATTGACCCCCTTATCACCGTTCTGGATCTTCTAATGGTACCTACGTCCTACCTACTTAAAAAGCAGAGAACCCCAGTTCAGTTGGGCATGTTTGCATCCTCTCACTGAATGTGCTGTATGTCAGTTCTGGAGGAACTAAAGCACTCCACAGTTTCAGAAATTACAGAATACATCTCAAGCTACCCCTCATCCACTGAAACAACTCTGGGAATTTGGTTTATGGTTGTTAATCATGGGAACGCTGCAATCAAAATTTAGATTATAAGCACTACCCTGGTGGTGCACCAGCTGTGGACCAATCTAATTTTATATTACCTCATCAGCTGTTTATTCAAAATTTGGATTAGAAGAAAATGGTAAAATAAATATATATTTTCTAGAAATATTGTTTGGGTTTAAAAGAAGCACATCAAAATCTTATTTGGAAAAATGAACAGCAAAATAAAGAAAATTTGCCTGTTAATATTAAAAAGGCATATACAAAACGACTTCAATGGTCAGGTCTCTTCATTTCAAGCCATATTTGACAAAATGTATGCTTGTTTTACTCTGAAAATACTCTGTGCAGATAAAAATGTATTTGCTCTTTCGCTGCGAGAAGAAAATTTGCTGTGATGGTCACTTCTTCAACTGTGATGAAGTGTTTGAAGGTGTACATGTCAGAAAGTTAATCTAAATTTTGATTAGCACTCCTTTTAAGGGTATTGCTCTGCCCATTTTGATGATGTCACAATCTAAATATTGATTAATCGATATTTAGATTGGCTCCCTGCAGTTTGCCCAACTGACCCCCATCAGTGTTGGATTTTTTTCATTACCTTGTCCTGGATAGTGAAAATCCATAGGTTGAGTGTAACTTTATTGTTAGCGTATCTTGAATTGCATTTTTTGTATTTTTATGTTATGATTTTAGGAAAATAACATTTATTTCTTGTAATAATATGATAATTTGTATAAAAGAAATGAAATTATATTTTTCACTTTTATGTCAGTGAGATCCCGTGAGAAAAAGAAACAAATTTCTGAGAAAAAAACATAAAAAGAACCAAATTCTTTGGACCAAAAAAAGACAGAAAACTGCACAAATTCCAAGGCTGGGCATCATCCTCATTCTTTGTCTCAAGGTGCCTGCCGGTAAGTTAAAGTTGTAAGTTGGTGGGTAGGTAGGCTATAGGGCCTTGTGTATTTTGTGGTTTTTAGTTTGTTTCAGGTTTTACCTTTCATCAGGATTCTGCATTGCTATAAAACAGATAAGACCACAAATTGATCATCCAATCTTAAGACATAGTCTACCTATGTTTAGGTCAGGTAGGTAGGTAGTAGGTACCATGTATATCCATGTTTATCTTTCCTTATCCAGTTGTGATTTGTCAGACTGTCATATTGGATTCAGTTTAAAAGCCAGACTGTATTCTCACACTTGTCAAGCTATCAGAATGTAAACAATACAGACCAAGATACTAAAGCACAGTGTGTTGGTAACATCCACAATCAATACCTATCATGCAAATTTTTAGGATAGGACGTATCTGAAGATTGGACTTTTACCCTACCTAATATTTACTCTTTAGCTAAGGTAGGCATCTTCTACCTGTCTGTGTCCATGTTGTTAAGCATAACAGATATTGCTGCAGACACTATAGGTGTCTAGTCGTAATCTCACCATCTATAAGCCTATGTGACATGACCTACTTGTTTTATAGGACCCTAGGTAACAATCATTTCTGAATTATATCAACCTTTTGATTTTCCTTAGACAGAGCAAGGTTAGACAATTATTATTTATTTAATCTTGTTTTTTGTCAAAATGAAAATCGTCAATAATTTGTCCTCCTGTCCTTCCAGATAAGGCTCATGCACCTACCACAGTGTAAACAATGCAATTGCAAATATTTAAGAAAGCACTCATTCTCATCCAAGGTTGTAACTTGTGTGATCTTCATATTGTAACCCTCACATCATTTGTTGTTTACTTGGTGCATTTGAAGTATATTGAGGCTTGCTTCACCACTGTCAAATAATAGGATGTTGTGGATTGTTAGTACTCAAGAAATACTCACTTTAGGGTTCTTTTTCAGCCTTGAACTATATCTTGAACAAAAAATGATGATAATTGTCACAATTTCTACTGTTCTGAGGAAGGCTTTCTGATCTCTAGTATATTTCAGACATATTTACTTGATATAGCGCTGTCTAAATCTTCTTATGGGCGCCATATAACTACTTTGTTGCGGCGCCCTGAAGCCCCAATCATCATCATCATCATTGCTGTTACAACATATGATACAAAGTATTAAGTTTTACTTTATTTCAGCAGACTGCAACTGTCAGTTCTCCACAATGGAGGAGAGCATTGGTGAAGGAGGCGGTATATCAAACTCTCAGTCCCCAGTTGTCACTAGCACGGTGGCACCAGAAGTATCACAAGCATCAGCAGACTCAACAGAGAAAGACTTCAAACAGGTATGAGGACTGTCAGCAAAAATATCATATGAAAGAATTGCTTGGGAAAGATTGTCTTTTTAAATGTAGTTGTTTTTACTTGCATCACTTAAGTCAACTGTGGAGTGTGGAGCATCATCTTTTCCCCTGGGTATGTAATATGTATTGTCTATTTATATTGTTTTGCCAACACCATCCCATTCGCTGGGTAAGACAATGATCACTAACCTTGAGTTATAGTCTCAGTTTTTTTTGCATTACCCCAGTCACCATCTGTGAGATCGTAATCTGCCTAGTTGGCTGCCCATCTGGATTATAGGATATTATTGTATTCCTTCACCTGTCTAAGTATTGTCTCTCTCACCACCAGCTGACTGTGAGCCACAGGAGCTGATTTGGAGCTGATGTTGTGGAGATCTCAGCCTGATTCTCACCCTGACACACCTTTCTGGCTGTCTGCCTCTGGACAGCAGCAGCAGCTTCTGCGTGCTGTGACGCAACTCTCATCACCTCACTCTGCCCCTGTCTCTGTGTCTCACAGGAGCCGCTCTGCGCCGTGCTCGACATCTCCGTCTCCGAGTCGGAGCGGCGCTACAACGGCTCGATGAACCTGACCGAGTACTACACGGCCTACATGATCGAGACGCGCGTCACCGAGCCGACGTTCGGCGGCGCGCTGAGCCGGCAGGGCGCGCTGTGGCGGCGCTACAGCGAGTTCGAGACTCTGGCCGGCTACCTAGGCGAGGCGTACCCGTACGTGGTGACGCCGCCGCTGCCGGAGAAGCGAGCCTCGCACGTCTGGCAGAAGTTGGCCACCGACCCGTTCGACTCAGAGTTCATCGACCGGCGCCGGGTCGGACTGGAGGTGAGGGAGAGAAGGGGGTAGTTGGTGAGATTCAGGGGTACTGGGTGTCAGGGCTAGGTCAAATGTGCTGTCCAGAATGCTTCCTAGAATCCTGATTCCTGTCTGTATCCGTTGTGTGTAATAGTTTGCATAATGATCGATGTGACAGCTGCATTGTAATACAAATGAATTGTGCGTATGACGGAAATGAATCGTGCGAGTAGGATTTTTCGTTACGCTTTCCGTTGTTTTCAGAGTTTTCTGTTACGCGTGGCATCGCACCCGCTTCTGTCGTGGGACCCGATCTTCCTCCGATTTATCCAGGACGAGAAGGACTGGAGGGACATTGTCACCGGCACAGGTGGGTCCTCCCCAGAGCTGATGACAAATGGCCACACAGCTGATGTACAAACTTTTAATTCGTATTAGGGGAAACGCGTGGCAGGCGTTTGGCAATAGAAAGCTCTCCTACGCGCGGTGTTTGGAAGCCATCGGACATTCGGTCTTTCTAAGATTTGGATAGCTGTTCAAATCTTAGCTAAGGTAACAAATATTTTGCCAGTCGACGTGGAATCTTACCCGACCTGCTGTTTTCGTATCTTCCATTCAAAAGTTTCTGGAATTGTGTAGCAAATTTGTGTCGTTCTGTTCACACCTGGTGGTCGCGTTGGTCCGGGACCCGGTCTATCCGCCGCAGTCTCCGCACCACTCTCATTGTGGTCACTAATCTTGAGTCACTAATCTTGAGTCGCTAATCTCCAGTCAGCAGAGCAGGCCAGCGGACAGCTGCATCCCAGAGCCGCGGAAACCTGCAGCAATCAGTCTGAACGACCGACCTGCCGGTCTGGCAGATAATCCGGGGTTGCAGGACCTGCAGTCCTTGAAGGCGTTCACCGTGCAGTCGTTAATCTCATCTTGCTCCTGCCTTCGTAACATGGAACATGTATTTCGTGGCTTAAAAGGCCGAGGTGTCACTTCCGCAATCGCATGGATGCTCAATCGTATGTATTCGTATGGATGCGGAAGTTTGCTCGTGTTTTAACATTTCTACGAAACTGAAACCGGTTTGTATAGGGACGCTCTATAACTGCTGACTAACATTTATTGTGAGTGTTCAACAGTGTTATTTATCTCATAAGCAATATCTCATCTTTCTTACCCAGATTTCCTCGTGATGGTCGGTTATCTGTACCTGGGGTGAGGTTTCTCGTCAACTTGCTAGACAGATTTGCATTTGACCCAACACGGCCCGATACGGCCCGACGGCCGACACCGCTCTACAGACGCGTTTTGGAAGCTAATAACTTTGTAACCACTGCCTCGATTGAGATTGGGTGTTCACCATTGGATAGCTACATCAAATCAATTTTACTTTGAGCAAGAATATGCACATGAAAGTTATAATTTAACTTGTGCCGGCTGTGTCCTGCACAGGCCATTTCGTGCCGGTAATTTCACATTAAAATTTACACTGATGCATTGTTCATCATACATTCATACACTTCGGACACTTTGAACACATACAATGCAAATACATACAAACACACGCAGTGTCTTGGTATGCATTCATGCTAGATGGCGTTATGTAGGCTTGTATCCCGCAAGACAATAAAAAGGTAGGTTTAACAATTCGGAACTATCGTCTCCAAGGAGTGTGGCTAAAGTGAAATTGGTCGCGTTTTTTACAGTTATGTTTAAAGGGAATAGTTCACCTTGAAAAAAATGATAAAAAGCACAGAAATGATGAAGAGAAGCAAGAAATTAAGTATCATATTAATAGTAAGTCAAAGAAACCTATATTTCGCGGAAAAGCAACTTAAATTTTGTACCACTTATTTGAGTGTTTTTTCAATATTTTTATTCCTCTAAGTAAGCATAAATCAGCTTGCTTAGAAGCACGTATGTCATCAAAACGTCATCGATTTGGAGGGATGTGGCGCATACAAGACAGTTACTTGCCATAATAAGACTTGTTTGAAGATGACGGAAAATCAACGCTATTTAGAACAGCACGGAAGATTAATCTCGGAAGTCAAATCACGTGCTTATTCATTTATTTATTTGGCGGCGGAAGTCAGCATAGATAAAACAACGCAAATGAAATCATATCATCATATCATATCAATATATGTACGAGAATATTAAAGGCCACATGGCCTGTAGACTCTGGCTTATCAAGCTCCTGTCTGTGATATAAATTGATATCTCCTGTTTCTGTGATAATATGATACAAATATTTTTTGCGTTAATTGTGTTTCATCAAGAAGAAAGTATTCCGTGGTTCATCTAATGGACGTTGAAAGTTGCCGTTAAATATTTCAACTTAGCCTATACCATGTATTCACTTACGACAAATTATCAGTGTATTCTTTTGCGTAATCAGTGCAGTGAAACGGAAGCTATTCCTGAAACCCATGCACTCAAGAAAGCAATGCAGCAATGTAGACGGATTTCGGCCCTTCTGTAAGACTAGGTACGTCTGAATAATTTCGCTGATAATGTTGCTGTGAATAACGTTTTATAGACGATTTAAGCATCAAAATCACGATAAATCCTCACAAAGTTTATTCTTGCAATCCAGTGGAATGAAGGTACATGAAACATTATCTTTTGTCCAGTCCAGCACTAAGCGTTTTCTATCAAACATTTTCCCAATCCTTACGTCATCTCTACGTCACAATCATAAGGCGTTCAATACTTCAGCAAAACGCAGCCAATCAGCGATTGGAGTTACCGGGGGTATACCCGGTCCCGAACTTTTAGACTGATATTAATAATTAAGAGGTTTCTTGGAAAATGTGAAAGCGTACAAGTCATTTTCGAGCATCGCCACATACTTGGCTATCTTCAACTCAAAATCCTATGTTAAAGGTGAAACTATTCCCTTTAAGATCCACTCCCTTTTGGCGGATTCGAGAAAGGAAATATTGCAAAGTTGAATTCAGAGCGAGCCCGCTCGGTCATCGCTCAAAAAGGCGTTTTACTGGTTTTATCAGTATTAAGCGTTCATCATGATATCGTCAAGCTCATATGCATATCAACTTGATTATAGATCTGGTTCCGGGCCAGAGAGAGAGAGGGAGAGAGGGAGAGAGGGAGAGAGGGAGAGAGAGGGAGAGAGAGGGAGAGGGAGAGAGAGAGGGACGGTTTATTGATATCACGGCTTCGAGACGCATCTCATATAGCTCGTACACTACAGGGCACAGACGCGCGCAACAACGCGCCGTCCACAGCGAAAACCTTTTGGGTAAGGGGAGAGAGGGGCTAGTTGAGCAACTTTTTAGCACTCGGCCCTGGTATTTGTTTAACGCTACTTAGACTGCTTTGGGGTGGTTTAGCGTACCGGACAAAAAGCTCGTTTAATTCTCTAGCCACGCCTCATGGGTTATTTTGAGTCACAATTATAATAAAATTAGATCTGGTTGCACAAGTTCGGACCAGTCAATTTTCAACCCTTACCCACTAGCGGGGTAAAGTTGAAACGGTGAAAGCGGGGCGAACTGTTACGTGACAAAAAATACGTACAAATTGAAATAATCTAGTTGTATTTGGCTCATACCACGTCCATACTAGTAAAGTAAGCCATCTCTGCATCAGCGCCATGTGTGTGGTCTTAAGTCGTCACTTTTGCAGATATGTCAAGTAGGTCGAACTTAACATGTTTTTAATAATTACCGCGTAGACAGTTGACATCGTCACCATTGCATACTTTTAGAATACACAAGCACTTGCAAAAAATTCTCAAGCATCAACAATGCGAAGAAAGAGTAAAAACTTATCTCCCTTGAAACTCAGGAAGGACGTCCTCCATCAACGAAGCCTACAACACGACCTGGCAAGTTAGCCGAATGAGTGCACACTTTTTATATAAGAACTCGCACACATATATTCTTCCTTGTCGCTTCTCAGCATCAAGTGCAGCGCAAGCAGGCCCAATTAATAGCACATCTGAACGGAAATTAAGTTGTTTGAACTATTTGCCAACCTATCGGCATGTGACCATCGAGATAATGTAAGTAAATTTCCCGCTGGGGCATGGTTGATACTGACCACTTCATAACGTACCCGGCTGTTTTTTAACACGTACATCGTGGTGAAAACTAAGATTTTCGTCAAAAGTTGCGCATTGTTTGTTCCCAAACTTTGAACATACGATGTAGGAAATGAACGCAAGAATCGTCGATTCAGTGAAACAAGCCACATCAGCGACAATAAGAGCGAAAAAAATGAACACTTTATCCTACCCAAATAGTTTACATTTCGCTTAAAATCAATGACGTACCCTGTGGCTACCAAATCGCCACCGATACGCGCCGCGTGCTGGTAGAAAAGGAAGATTCCCTGGCAACGCTTCCAAACTAGGCCTATTTCCTGACTCTTTGTTAGTGTCGTGTTCGAAAGATATTGCCGTGTTCAACCTGCCTCGTATCATTTCGCCCCTCTCTCCCTACACGTGTTTGCTGCTTCGATTGAATATGCCGTATGGCGGTGGTTTTAACTACATCACACTGGTTTGTTTTTTAAAAACATAAGGTCTACATTGATCAGGGTCCGTTCATAACGGGATACCTAGATTTTACGCGTCGTGCGCCACAAGCAGAACGTTGTAGCGAGCGCGCACTTCGTGTTGTCCTGGCAGAAATCGTCCTCTTTCAGGCGGCAACATGTCCCTGTGGTCAGATGACTTCAACTCGCTTTAGCAAAACCGCAAGCAAAAGTCTTCCCTTCTGTCTGCTAGGGACTCTAGTTGCAGGTCTTCGGAGTTTGTTTGGTAACTTTTATGAAACCCACCTATGAGCTTGAGGGCCCGCTTCTGTACTTTTTCTATTTGTTTCCCGGTTTGGGCCGTACCGGGCATGAGAACGAAATCCGTTTCGGGTGCTACCTCGGCTTATCTCGAGTAGCCTTGGGCTTCACGGAGCTGCAGTTTGCCAACGCTGGCTTTGGATTTGGCTTTGTAGGTAACTAACGTGGCCTTATGTACTGGCGCTGCTTCGCGCAATTTGCGCCTGCAACATGAAAAAGCTTGATTTTCTTGATTTTGAAGAAAAAAGTAGACTTGATTTTCGCGACCATGAAAGGTTGTCAGTCTATAATTTAATTGTTATGCGTTGGCCGGCATTGTAACGCCGTGGTTATTCCTGACATACAGGTGTTTCCCCAGGTCCGGTAGGCAAGGTTTTTCTCATACGATAGGTCGCGTTGAATTATGTCAACGCTCCTATTCAAATGGCGCAGACCCGCTCCCGGTGTATATCCCGGCTATCCCCGTGAAGATCCTGGTCTCCGTTTGTGCTGCCTGGGTTTTCCAGTGTTCAGCCGAACAATATTACTTTGGTGATAAGATCATTGCTGGATTGAAGCGCAGAGTAGCCACAGCTTTGCAGATGTTCTATGCTCAAGTTGTGTTCCGTGTGTGGTCAAGACTATGCAATAAATATCGGCCACTTTGTTAGCACACCGCCCAATTTCAAATAGCAACCATGATATGCATCCGACAATTTGTCTGCAAATGTTGCTGGTTAAATTGTGGCTGCATCCTGGTAGATGGCAAACTGTTGCATTACCTTGCGTCGGAATTAAGCTGTTCCGTGGTGTGTGAAACCTTGAGTGTGGTTCAATGTTTTCCGTCTATTTGTGCACCCACGTGGTTGTTGAATGCTGTCTTATCTGTATAGTTAGATATTCTTATTTGGCCAATATCATCGCTTAGCCATGCAACATATAAGACTGACTGAGATGATATGATACGTAGTTTCCTTACCTACACCACATCTGAGTGTAAGCCGCCTGGTCTGCCAGTATTGTCTCTTGTCCTATCACAGCGCTCAGTGTAACTTTGAGCACCTCACAAGTCACAACGCCGTGTCACTGATCTATCCCTGTTGTGATGCACTCCGGTCTGGCGTCCAGCGCGTCAGTCACATTATAATGTCCCTCCTCGCCGTCCGCCTGTACCTGGGCGCCATACAACTGAGTCCAACCGAGGTAGCTGTGGCGCCCGGGAGCCCCAATCATCGTCACTCACGTCTGCCGGCACTGCACACCTGCCGATGTATCGCTGCATGTCTGCACGAATGTAGCCTGCCCCAGTACCGAGACTCGTACCGTTGGCTGTGCTGCAGGTTACCCCAGTGCCGAGACTTGTACCGTTGGCTGTGCTGCAGGTTACCCCAATGCTGAGACTCTTACCGTTGGCTGTGCTGCAGGTTATCCCAGTGCCGAGACTCTTACTGTTGTGCTGTGCTTGCATGGTTACCCCACGCTACTGAGACTCGTACTGTTGGCTGTGCTGCGATGGATTATCAGAAGTACTGTGACTCGTACTGTTGGCTTGTGCTGCAGGTTACCCCGAGTACTGAGACTCGTACTGTGTTTGCTGTGCTGCAAGGTTACACAATGCTCCGAGACCGGTACTGTGCGCTGTGCTGCAGGTTACCCGAGTACGTGGCGACTCTTACCGTTGTTCTGTGGCTGGGCAGGTTACCCCAGTACTGAGACTCGTACTGTTGGCTGTGCTGGCAGTTATCACGAGTGCCGAGACTCGTAGCGCTGTTGGCTGTGCTGCAGGTTATCCAGTAACTGAGAGCTCTACTGTTGGCTGTGCTGCAGGTTATCCCAGTACTGAAGACTCGTAGCTGGTTTGGCTGTGCTGCAGGTTACCGCAGTTACTGAGACCTCGTACTGGTTTGGCTGTGCTGCAGGTTACCTCCAGTACTGAGACTCGTACTGTTGTCGAGCCTGGTGACTGCAGGTTACGCAGTACTGGAGACTCGCTACTGTTGGCTGTGCTGGCAGGTTACTCCAGTGGACCGAGACTCGTGACTGTGGCTGTGCGCAGGTTTATTCCAGTGCGGAGACTCCTGTACGGCGTTGCTGTTGATGCAGGTAACCGCCCAGTACTGAGACTCCTACTAGTCTGGGCTGTGCGGAGGTTATGCCAAGTGCGGAGACTCTTACCGTTGGCTGTAGATGCAGGGTTATCGCCGAGCCAGTAGACTGAGACTGCTTAGCTGTTGGCTGTGCCGCAGGTTACTAGAGCAGGTGGAGCGACAACTGAAGTCGCTGAACGCTACGATCCGCGTCAGGAAGGGCGACAGTCGGTTTGAGGAGCTGCGCACCTATGGCAAGGAGCTGGAGGTGAGAGAGCGTGGCTGTAGTGGAATTCTCCGTGACGGAATATCAGGCTGGAGGTGGAATATGAAATATGAAAAAATCAACTTAACATCATTGTTTTAAAGTCCGCTGTAAGTCTACTGAAATCTACTTAGCTATGCTTTTCCTGCTTCCTTGCTTGACTGATACTCTTGATCTCATCACAAACCCTTATCACCATCCGTTCCACTGCCTTACATCGACACTAAATCCCCCCTTCCCCTCCGCCGCCATCGCTCCTCCCTGCTAACACTGTCTCCTGTCCCCCCCTCGGCAGACGCACCTGTCCAATGTGCTGCGGTCGCGCGCGCGGCTGACGGACGCCACGTACGCGGTGCGCCGCCAGCACGCCAGCTACGGCCGCGTGCTCAGCCAGTGGTCGGCCATCGAGAACCAGATGGGTGACGGCCTACAGAGGGCAGGGCATTACATGGACGCGCACTCCGCCAGCATCGACACCTTTTTCGAGGAGGAGGAGGTACGGGAGAACGATGGAGAGTGGGGGGGGGGGGGAGCGACAGTCGGCAGGGACGGGGGAACCGCAGAGAGAGAGAGAGTTTTAACTGTATGTGATGGAGAAGTGAATCTTCTTTGAAGCACATACGACGTTTTTGTTTACAACCACATCATATTGTCATTGTTCTTTACCGATATGTTTTCATCAATATTCGTCTTTGGTGTGTATTGTCATCAGTGTATCTTCCTTCGTGTCATTGACTCGCTGGTATGCCCCCATGGCCAGTAGTGCATTCCCTGCCGACTGGTTCGTGACCCGTACACCCCGAACCGCCGCCACAGATGTACATAGACCAGCTGAAGGAGTACATGTACTACGCGGCGGCGCTGCAGGCTGTCTGTCACAAGTACACGCTGCGGCAGTACCAGCTGGAGAGGCTGGACGACTCGCTGGCGGCGCTGTCACAGCGCAGGGAGAACGCTCTGCAGGGTGAGTCCCGGTCAGGCCTGGCTAGAGTACCAGGTCATTCTCATCTGGGCTCGTCGCCACCTCTTCATCCTGTCGCCTTTTAGAAAGGCCCTGACAATTCGGGGTTATCAAACTCATTACATGCCACCTGCTGCTTTAGCAGCAGCAGTTTAGCCGGTTTATTTGAAAACATTGTTAGAAGTTGCCCCAGTCCAATCTGTTATTTGTTTTGTGTTAGATGGCCGCTTGTACTTCTGGTGGTTGAACGGTGTTGAACCCAACTGTCTACCTTGTGGTGATCCCGGGTGTTGACCCCATGTCTACCTTGTGGTGATCCCGGTGTTGACCCCATGTCTACCTTGTGGTGATCCCGGTGTTTACCCCATGTCTACCTTGTGGTGATCCCGGTGTTGACCCCATTGTTGGCAGGTAAACCAGGCCTGATGTGGCGAATTATCGGCAGTGTCGACACGGACGAGGTTCGCGAGATGAAAGTGGCGGACATCGACCAGCAGGTGGCCGATACTGAGAAACAGATCCAGCAGCACACGGAGCAGCTCAGGTGGGTTACTGTACTGCTACTGAGAAATCAGATTCCAGCAGCAGCAACGGAGCAGCTCAGGTGGGTTACTGGTAACTGCTACAGAGATAACAGATCCAGCAGCAAGCGGAGCAGCTCAGGTGGGTTACTGTAATTGAATACTGAAGAAACAGATCCAGCAGCACACGGAGCCCGCCTTGCAGGTTGGGTTACTGGTACTGATACGAGAAACAGACAGAAGCACACCGGAGCAGCTCAGGTGGGTTACTGTTTTTACTGCTACTGAAGAAACAAGATCCAGCAGCACACGGAGGCAGTCAGGCGGGTTATCTTAGTTTTGATACTGAGAAACAGATCCAGCAGCCACACCGGAGCAGCTCAGGTGGGTTATGTTACTAGATAGCTGAGAAACAGATCAGCAGCACACGGGAGCACTCAGGTGGGTTACTGTATCTGATACTCGAGATACAGATCCAGGCAGCTCCACTGTGAGGCTAAGCGTCAGGTGGGTTTACTGTTACTGAGTACTGAGTAACAGATCCAGCTAGATACACTGAACAGGGTCAGGTGTGGGGTTTCGTAGGGGGGGGGGGAGGGGGTGCATACTCTAGTGTGTCGCCGTAAACGTGTCCCAGAAATTACACATGACGTCACACTTGAAGTCAATTCTTTGTCGCATGTTCGCTTGGCGTCGGCTTTAGAAAACAGTCTCTTATCGCAAATAAGTATTTGCAAATTTAAAGATACATACAAATATTATCTTGATAGCCTATAGCGTGTTTGTCTTCTCAGAAGCGCCAATCGATTATAAAAATTTTGACCGTGGTATTAGGTAGATTCAAAAGTTTACAGTTTTCAACCGGCACGGCAAACCGGCATATGGGTCTGGGAGCTACGATTTAACACAGCTGAACTTTGGTGATATCTACGCCACTTCACCTGCGGTATTAGAAGGACAATACTCGGTGATAATCGACGTAATATATTGAGTTCACAACCAAGCCACAACCTAGCTTTAGCATAATGCCTACCACCCCACCACGACCACATTGCCAACATTAATGTCGAGTCCTCGTGATCACCTCATGGCGACCATTAAGCTCACTAAGAGCTTACGCGGCGCGAGGTAACGCCATTAAGCGGTACTGGCGCTAGTCTCCACATGGAATGGACTGAGAATATATGTTGAGTTTTAGACGGAGGTGCCCGGCGGTCAATGCCAAGCACAACAGCCAACGTTAAAAGTCTTTATTGGGCGTGGCAGCGTCTAATTAACGACCACATCTTTCAATCATGATTTGCGTTGTTGTTTTTTTTATGTTGGTATTGTTTGGTACTTGTTATTTGTAATGGCTCAATGCTCGATACATGTCTATCCTGGGAGCACACATGGTTTCCGGTGACCACACTTAGGCGGCGACAGAGTGGTGCCGGCTACATGAACCCGGGAATGGGGGAGGAAACTGAGTAGGTGCCAATGTTTGTCCCTTTTTTATTTTTTATTGTGGAAATATTTTGTATTTGTTCACAGGTATGGACATTACGGTGTTTGAGATACTACCATCAGATCCGGACACTCTCTTCGGGGGAGACCAACAAAACGGCGGACACAGTAACGGCCGATAAGCACTTCCCTGGTCGGCCGAATGGGTGTGGAGTCCTCCCAATCCGCCCGTGGGCATAAATAAATACACCTGTGCCCGCGTCATATTGGGACCTGGAGCCCAAAAATGATAAAAATATATTTTGGATTTGCTTCGTTATGAGGCTTTTCCCTATGGCTGTCTTTTATATTTTTGTACTTTAAAAAATGTACTAGGCTTAGGGACTCTCTCCTAAAATAGCATAGCTACAAATGGCGGGAGAGGCCGATGGTATACCGTGAACGTCACGCTCTGAACGTCATGATCACGCAAAATCAACCGATGATGCTAATACTGGTATATATGGCCTTGGTGGGTTACTGTACTGATACTGAGAAAACAGATTCGCAGCACAACGGAGCAGCTCAGTGGGTTACTGTACTGAATACTGAGAAACAGATCCAGGCCAGCAATACACGGAGCAGGCTCAGGTGGGTTTAGCTGTACTGAATACGAGAAACAATCCCGCAGCAACAGCACGGAGCAGCCTCAGGTTGGTTACTGTCTGATACTGGAAACAGATCCAGGCAGCACACTGACAGCTCAGGTGGGTTACTGTACTGATACGGAGAAACAGATCCAAGCAGCACACGGAGCAAGCTCAAGGTGGTTTACGTTCTGGATGACGAGAAACAGATCAGAAAACAGCTGGCTAATTGGTTTTCGAATTTTTCAATGATGCCATGCTAGTTTGTTATTGTTTAAATTTAAACTCTAAATATGTGTTCATTTTCTGCTTGCGATATTGCCTGAGCTTGGTGCAGATTTGCTTTGCTTTGTATAATGTCATCAATCCATGCTCACTGTTCATTTTAGTTTGAGTCTGAAGCACTACACTAGTACTTATTTTGTCAAATTACTAAGCTGGTGAAACCAAGGAACTCGTCTACATGGTAAGCGCACGGGCTTCAAGCAATGATTGAGTTGAATCGTACCTGGTGGTCATTGCTAACGCGAGATGGCATTGTCGGCGCGTGTTTTGTTTACGTCTCGAAGGGAGAATTAAGTTCGCTTTCGACTGGTTTCGAGTGTGGGCCTCTTATCTTGAAGCCTACAATTGAGACATCGTGCGATCTGAGATATCACGCATTTGCTTCGCTCAATGCTTGAGATGATTTGGAATGCTCTCTTACACTGTCGTTCTTTTGCTCCCAGTGAGTTTGTTGAGAAAGCTCTGGAAGACGTTGAGCGATTTCATGTCCGAAAGGTTAAAGATCTTCGAGAAACCATCATTAACTACATGAAGTTGCAGATTCGTATCTGTAAAAAGGTACGTAATGAACCCACCGAGCAGCAGTACGAATTATTGCAGTTCCCAGCATCGTAGAAGGTTTATGTATTATTATACCAGGCGAAATGCGAGTGTATTGAACAGCCAGAAGATAAGTGATGCTCATAGGTTTTTGAATTTGAGCATGCTGGTGCATAGGCGTAGGAGCCGGGGGACAACTGCCCCCTCCCCCCAAAAAAAACTTGTAATGGGGGCAACGACCCCCCACACACACAAACACAATTTTGAGTCTCAATACCTGTTCCAAAATTACGAGGCATAGCCCGCGACCGTCTGAGGGAGAGAGGGTCGGATCCGACCCCCCCGCGTTTTTTTCTGCTGAATAACTTTCGAAGCTTTGCAGATATCGACGTGAAACAGTATACCTTTGCATACATCAATTGTACGACATCCATGAATAATATTAGCAGTTGCGTCGAAACAGATTTGAGATATACCGATTTTAATGACGTCTCTACATGACATTTTCGGTCCAAAATAGCTAAATGTTGGAAAATCGTAAACAATATATTTTTGAAGCAAATTGCAAATATACAAAGTTGAAACACGTGAAATGACGAGTTCTACTAAATGGCTATCTCGGATTCCAATTTTGTTTTACCTCATTATTTTTTTAAACCGAAACTTTTAGAAAATTGAATATAAAATCCAAAATTTTGATAAGTTTTGCTCCCCCTCCAACTTCAAATGAAACGCCCCTGTGCAGGTGCAGTTCTGGTATGTTATTGTTGACAGAGGTGAGCATTTGTAAAGTTGTGGTACCTACTGATTTTCCGACTAAGATTTGTCACCGTTGGCTATAGCTTTGTCACTGGTTATAATTCAGAATGTTAGCTTTTCCCCGCCCTGATCAGGTAATATAGCGTAACACTATTGGCAATAGCCTCTGGTTTGATTAGTAAGTTTTGACCTATTTATTGGGATCAATGCTGATATTGCATTACGTCATTAATTAGCAGTAGCAGAAAAGCGTAAAACAAATACGCGACTGTTTTGGGCCCATTTTTACGCTTAACTTGATTTCGTGTTAAACATATTCTTCCTCTATGTGAGATATTTGCGGCGGGTAGTGGGATTAAAATATATGTGTTTATTTTAATTTGATTGACCGTTTTTAATTTGATTGGCCGCTCTCGTAAGCCTTCATAATAGAATTGAGTGAAAACATGACTGCAACAGAAACTGAACAGCCGAACAAGTGCAAGCGATTTCGATACCCACCAGATGCAAGGTCTTCTTATGGGAAGAACTAGACTTAATTAAAGGGAGTGTGCCTTCTCTTTTGAAATGTCAAATATATTTATATTACGGTAAGGAGCTATTGATTTGATCCTTGGTTACAATAAAATTCACGTCTGGAGCCCCTTTAGTTGAATTTTTACTTCTATTCTGTTCTGATTTGTTTTGTTCTCAAAAACTCCATAAACGATCGCCACTATAAACAGAGTAACGAAGATGTTACCTACAATGGCGCACCAAAGACAATAAACAATCACATACGAACAATGTATGGGTTTGTCACAGGGTGGCTATGCCGCTGCGACCCCATTGGCCGAGTTGTCTAATGACGGCGGCCATTAATTGGTAATCACACTGAGCAGTGCGCCTGTTTAAAGGATAGGCGGGCGGGCCACCCAGGCTGACATTTTACATATGATTGACGACTACTAGCGGTAGCGCAAAATGACCCTACCACCATAATGTTCCAAATTGAAAAGCCCAATAACTTCTAGCGAGAAAAATATTTTTTTTCGCGCAAAAAAGTTGTGATTACCAATATGGCCGCCGTCATCAGACAAGTATTCCGGCCAATGCGCCTTCCATCTCTATAGAGTTCAGTGGGGTTTGTTTATAGTTATCGAGGCTCTGTTCGGCAGCTGCTATCAGTGCTCACGGGTTGTTTTTTATTGGCTAGCGCTAACAATTTATGCTAGCGTTGTAATTTAATAGCAATGCTTCTAGTAGCAAAAGCTCTCTGGCGAATATCGATAATTTTGTTCCGCCGGAAGGATCTTGGCGAATTTGGAATATCTCAGCAACTACAGTGAATCTGAGGAAATGAAGTACATGGCTAAATTCAGAAAAATATGTTCTTCAGACTAGTTTCAACAACTCCACATGACCAATGTGAGTCGGCACACTCCCTTTAAGACAAGGTCAGATTACTCTTATCGTGATTTTGATGTGATGTTCGCTATTATTGTCAAACAAAGGGAGCAGTCAGATTCGACAAAACTTGAAGAGTTTTTGAACTATTCTTCAGAGATCTTGTCTCAATTCGTACTCGTGAGCTTCGCCAGGCGAAAAACTGACAAATAACCATCAATAACCATCAATAACCATTAGAAAACCACCAACCAGCCCACAATATTATGCGTGGACCCGTGGTTTTAACTGCAGCCCTTTCCATTGTGACAGGGTCTGCAGACGTGGCGCCACTTCCGCGACTGTGTGGACAGTCTGGATGGCTCGCCACAGCCGCCTCTGCCGCCACTTCAGCAGCCGCAGCACGACCTCGACTCGCCGTAGGAGCGGCACGACTCTCCTGCTGCTGCTAACTCCCGACCTCCCAGAGCGTCGGAAGGGGCCGCTGCGTCCCCCGCGTCGCCGCCAATCCCACGTGGACGACTGTGGGGACGAGTACCGACTGTCGCGAATATGTTGGCTGTTGCCGCGGGCGTCATTGTTGGCTTGAGGTGAGGGTGGGACTTGGAAACATTATTTATTTTCGTTTGTATATGTGTTTACACACGTTTATGTCGTGTTAGTGTTCTCATGTAAGCTGTGAATCTCGCGCGGAGATCAATTCAGATGAGTCTGAACGGCACGTTGTTGTGTGTGGTGGCTCAGCCTACTTGTTATTCCATTTAACCGGCTTCGGTACATATACATACATTGCTTTATCGCGTTCCAGCGACCGATGTGGTGCCGCGCTGCTGCTAGCTATTTGTCGCCGAGTATTATACCGAGCATATATTTTCGTATTACCTTTACTTCTCGTATTATCCTTGCCATACCAACAGCCGGTGCTGCCAAGTCTGCCGCGCTCCCCATGTGCAGTCAGCTGGCTGCCGGGCCACTGTTGAGTCGGCCGCGCTCCCCGTGTGCAGCCATCTGTCTGTGTCACTGCTGGGCCACTGCTGTGTCACTGCTGGGCCACTGCTGTGTCACTGCTGTGCCATCGCTGGTTCGGATACTGGGCCACCGCTGGGTCGGATACTGGGCCACCGCTGGGCCGGATACTGGGCCACCGCTGGGCCACTGCTGTGTCACTGTTCCGTTGGCTCAACTGCTTGTGATGTCTACATCGTTCTGCATCGCCTGGCTTCTGTCAATACACGAGTGGCTATCGGTGCTGACATTGAGAGACAAGTGACGCAGTGGGCGCGGGGCATCTCGGCAAGCAGTCCTGGTATTGCACGCTGAAAGTAGGATTACAAGACTGTCATGAAAGAGATCGTCACTGACATGTTGTCTTGCGATGATAAATACAGCATGCTCTCTAGTCTCGCTTGGTGCGCTAAATGCGTGTGTTACTGACATTGGCACCATCGTATGTAGGTACACCAATGGCTCAGCTTACCGAACATAGTTTGTACAGACTGTTTCCTACAATCAAACAGAACAACGAAACTGAAAGAACTGACAGAAAAGGCGATTTCTGTCAAATTTGCACTGCATCAGCTATGCTTGTATTACGAGTGAGCGCGAATCGCGCTCGTCCCTCCGTGGTATATGGGAAAATGATCCGTGATGGAAAATGTATGCTTTTATTTTTTAATATATTTTATTCCGAAAGCACTTATCATTTCAAGGAGAGGTCGGCTAGACAAAAAAGTATGCTATTGCTCAACACTACGCAGGTTTACTGTGACATAATCAAGCGAATAGTTTTGCATTAAATTGTTAAAAATAATGAGTCACTTATTTCACAAAAGTATTCTAGAAACAATATAAAATAAATGGTAAACATGTATACGGTGTACCTACTATCGGCACTAGGGCTTAACAGAACACACCAGGCACGGCACTGTATCACGAAGCTGGCCCTGAATACAGTCGGTAGCGTGCTTAAAATTAACTCAGAAAACCAACACAGGAAAATAATAGCCTTCTCATGTAGTTTTATCATAATGCATTATCTTATGCAAAATATATGCATAGGCGTAGAAGACGGAGCAGGAGGGGGGAGGGGGGCAACTGCCCCCAAACTTGTGTGGGGGCAACTGCCCCCAAACTTTGAGTGTGGGGGCAACGCCCCCAACTTTTGAGTCTCATTACCTGATCCAAAATTACGAGGCATAGCCCACGACCGCCTGGGGGGGGGGAGGAGGGGTCGGATCTGACCGGTCGATTTGCGTTATTATTACATGATTATGATACAGTTTTAGTTTAGCTGCATTTATGCCTGGTTTTCCAGGGGTGCGGCTAACTGGTGGGTGGACAATGTGCTCGCATGCGCAGTAATGTGCCTGCGCCGTGGCGCATCCGGCGGAGGAGAAACGTGTTCCGGGAAAACAAAAACAAAAAATGCGATCCGAGCCGCGGATGCGGCCGCCGGCCGGTGTAGCGTGCAATGAAATCTTAACCATGTGCGCCGTAGGAATGAGGCTGGGTTACGTTAAAAAGGGTATTGAATCGTCACAACATAATTCAACGACCTGACTTTTGGAAGCAGATGCATCCAAATCGGTTAAAGAGAATCGGATATATATGACTTCACGAAAATGGGTCATTTAACACATGAGCCCTATGGGCTGGTAGGAAATGTACGCCGTTAAGCCCGCCGTGTGGCCTGGGGCTGACCCAGACCCTCCCCCTGACTTCCAGCCGTCCTGACTGCATGCCATATGTGATCTGACCCCGTCCATGACCCCACTCTGACCGCCTGCCGTACGTGATCTGACCCCACTCTGACCGCCTGCCGTACGTGATCTGACCCCACTCTGACCGCCTACCGTGTGACCTGACCCCGTCCTGACCGCCTGCCGTGTGACCTGACACCATCCTGACTGCCCACTATGTCAGGGGCGCAGCCAGAATTTTGCGACGGGGGGGGGGCACACCAAAGTGGGCCCCCTAGCATTGGCTGATGCCCCCCCAAAAATGCTTAGTTTCACTAATTTTGTTCTCTCTGCATTGATTTTGGCGCCCCTTTGTAATTCACATTGTTTTATTGAAGGACTGCTTGTATTTTCTTAATTGTGTCACCGCATTGCAAGACTAATTCAAGAATATAATCTGAAGGATTGTTTGCCAAATAACTAATTTATTGGAGACGCTGCGCATGTCAGCACGCGGCTCCGACCGTCTGACCGCTGTCAGTGCCCGGGGGGCACGGCTGGTTCTTATTTGAGACCACTCCCATTACATGTGATACCTACTGTTCAGTGTTCAGCCCATAGGCATTGGCTAAGCCAATGTTTAAAACTGGGGAGAGCTCGATATAAGCCATACATAGTACATAGAATATAGTAATTCGAATTATGAGGAAAATCTCCACAATTCGTTGACTTTCTCAAGAAATGGTAATGGATGGGACTAAATAACTTTTTCTTGGAGTAGGGGAGGTAGAGGTATATTCGCCTTATTATGCTGGATTTGCGGAACCATACAAGAACTGCAGAACCAGGCGAGTGACGAAAGACCATTTGTATTGCAAATTACCCGCGGTCAGTGATATATGGGCCCCTTCGCACATATATCATGCCCCCCTGAACGCAGGGCCTTCTACATATTTTAGCTTCCCTAACACGATTTTGACTTCTTGTTCTGGATGTAGCCACTACAGGCTGAGTAAGAGTCTCCTTAATTTGGTCAAGGGCTCCATCAGACCGACAGAAGACCCCTCAAGTCGATGAGGGGCCCTTCAGGCCGACTGGGGCTCTTAAAGACCCTCGGACAAACAGAGGGTCTCCTCAGGCCAGGCCGGACAAAATCCACCTCAACTTGGCCGAGGACCCAACAAGCCACCAGAGGGGGCCTCTGGTGGTTTGGGCTCTCGGTCATGTTGAGAGAGGGCCCCCTCATGCTGCCGACTGAGGGCTACTCAGGCCGACAGAGGGGCCCCTCAGGCTGACCTTCCCCCCTCAGGCCGTCAGAGGGCCCCTTAAGGTGCCCTCATGCCGACTGACGGCCCCTCAGGTCGACCAAGGGCTCCATCAGACCGACGAAGGCTCGAGGGCTCAATCAGGTGGCCACAGAGGGCCCCCTCGGGCTACTAGAGAGCCCCACATGCCGACCTAGGGCCTCTCAGGCCTACATTTAGACCCCCTCCCCCTCGGCCGCTGAGGTTTCCCCCTCAGGCCTGACAAAGGGCCCCGTCAAGGTCGATCAAAAGGGCCCCTCGAACTGGCTGAGGGACCCCTCAGGCAACGCAGAGGGTCACTCAAGGCCACCAGAGGGCCTCTCATGCCGACAGAAGGGCCCCCTCAGACCGAATAAAAAGCAGCCCGCTCAAACTGACAAAGGATACCTCAGGCCGATCAAAGGGCCCTCTCCATCGTCGACCGAAGAGCCCCCTCAGGCTTATAGAGGGTTTCTCAGGTCCGACAGAGGGCCCCCTCAAACCAACAGATGCCTATTTAAGACCCCATCAGATTGTCAGAGGGCCCCCTCAAACCAACAGAGTGCCCACTCAGACCAACAGAGGGCCCTCTCAGATCGACAAAGGGACCCTAGACCGACAGAGGGACCCTCATGCCGATCGAGGGGCCCCCTCAGGTCGACTGAGGGCCCCCTCAAGCCGACAGAGGGCTCCCTCAGGACGAAAGAGGGACCCCTCAAACCGACAGAGGGTCCCCTCAGACCGACGGAGGGCCCTTCAGACTGACAGAGGGCCTTCAGACCGACAGAGGGCCCTTTAGACCGACAGAGAGCCACTCATGCCGAGCAAGGGGCCCCTCAGGCCGACTGGAGGGCCCCTTCAGACCGTCCAGAGGGCCCCATCATGGCCGACGAGGGGCCCCTCAGGTCGACCAAGGGCCCTCAAGCCTGACGAGGGCCCATTCAGTACCGGCCAGAGGGCCCTCATGCCGACCGAGGGGCCCCTCAGGTCGAGCCGAGGGCCCCCTCAGCCGACCGAGGGCCCCATTCAGACCGGGCAGAGGGCCGCCTCATGCCTGCCGAGGGGCCCCCTCAGGTCGACTGAGGGGCCCTTGCAAAGCCGACTGAGGCCCCCTCAGACCGGCAGAGGTCCTCAGGCCGACAGAGGACGCCCACCGAGTCCACGTGGGCCCCTTTCAGACCCGAGATGGCCCCCTTCAGACCCGAGATGGCCCCTTGAAAGCCGCAACGGGGGGGGGGGGGCATTTGCCCAAATTCCCCCTGGCTGCGCCCCTGTACTATGTGACCTGACTCCGCCCATGACCCTGTCCTGACTCCTGACTGTTAGGTCAGGCGGTCAGGACGGGATCAGGTGACACGGTAGGCGGTAAGAGTAAGGCAGGTGGTCAGAGCGTAGTCAGGTCACGTACGGCAGGCGGTCAGGACGGGGTCAGGTCACGTATGACAGGCGGTCAGGATAGGGTCAGGTCACATACGGCAGACGGTCAGAGCGGGGTCAGGTCACGTACGGCAGGAGGTCAGAGCAGGGTCAGGTCACGTACGGCAGACGGTCAGAGCGGGGTCAAGTCACGTAAGACAGCCGGTCAGGACGGGATCAGGTAACACGGTAAAGGTGGTCAGGGCGGGTCAGGTCACGTCCGCAGGCGGTCAGAGCGGGGTCAGGTCACGTACGGCAGGCGGTTAGAGCAGGGTCAGGTCACGTACAGCAGACGGTCAGAGCAGGGTCATGGACGGGATCAGGTCACACGGCAGGTGGTCAGGACGGGGTCAGGTCACGTACGTGACCTGACTCCGTCCTGACTGCCTGCCGTGTGACCTGTGACCACCCCGACCTGACCCTTTTTTACCCCTTTTTAACGAAACCCAGTCAAATCCTTCGTTTCGTGTTTTTTTTTGTCACGAATCAGTGATCTGCCAAACAAAAATGAAAAGAGTAGATTGTGTGGACTGTGGACGAACTGCTCCGTAATCCTTTCAGGGGTTTCTCATGCGTCCAGAAACTACAGGTTGTCCCAAACCCGTCACGGTCAGATGTTGTTCCCAACCTGAACTGAAATGAAAGTCCACTGTCCAGGTGATTCGCCACATAATTTATATAATCCCTATCCAGGGGCGGATACAGGGGGCGGTGGGGGGCGGCCGCCCCGCCCCCCTGCGTGCGACGCGCCGAAGGCGTGGAAGGGTCTCGTTAGCAGACCAGTTTCCGCACTGAAGGCGCTGAAATAGGCCTGCTTTCGGGGTTCAATATCTGACGTTTGCTGCACGGTCAGATGCCGGCCTTATCATGGCATGGTGTCGCCCTCTAGCCATATGCGCCTAATTGGCCAGACGTGCGGCGCTTCATCGGTCAGTGGCGGCACCCCGGTTAATGACGGCGCCCCCTCCTGGCCAGTGAACGGCGCTCCTCTGGCCAGTGACCCTTACGGCCAGTAAAAGGCAACTCCTCTGGCCAGTAAAGGCGCCCCTCTGGCCAGTGACGGCGCCCCTCCGGATAATGGCGGCGCCCCTCTAACCAGTGACGGCGCTTCTGGCTAGTGACGGCGCTGATCGTGACGGCGCCCCACTGGAAAATGACGGCGCCCCTCCGCTCAGTGACTGCGCCCCTCCAGCCAATGATGGCTCCCCTCCGGCCAGTAACAGCGCCCCTCTGGCCAGTGACGTCGTCCCTCTGGCCAGTGACAGCGCCCCATTCGGCTAGTAATGGTATCTATCTGACCAGTGATGGCACTCCTCCTGCCAGTGATGGCACTCTTGCGCCCAGTGACGGCAGCCTTGTGACCATAGTTACATTTTTACCATACTTTACAGGGTCCGCCGAAATGGGAAACGCTCTGAGTTACCTTCCACTGAGAGGCGCCCACGCAAGCTACATACATGAATTTCGTACCAATAGTTTGCTCGCGTCTAAATGGAATGTACAATTTAAATTATTTCGGCCAGGGTCTATTCGTAAAGCCGTGGGTGGCAAGTGAAGAACACCTTATAGCGAACCGTCTCTGCGCGGGAACGCAGCACGCGTACCGTCTCTAAGGCGCTTAACGAGTCAAGAAGCGTATAAAAATGACCCGAGGTTAATGCCTGAACAATAGAGGAATTTTTGAGAGACCAAAAGGCCAGGAAAAGAAAGAGGAAAACAATAAAGACCGAGATCATCCTAAAGGTGAAAAGAGTCATCAGAGCGAATCCGAGAAAGAACGTTGGCGATGTCCAGCCAATCTTCACAGGTGCCAACGAGAAGATCACAAGGAGTTGCTGGAGGCAAGCACGTCTAGCCCTGGATACGTCGTGCGCACCCTGATGCAAGTACGGGTTCCAGCAGGATAGCCGCCTCTGCACTTACGGGCCGAGCAAAACTAAAAATCCTGAGTCGAAGATGACGAACGTCAGGACACAGGAGTTATGTGCCCCGTCATCACCCGACCTCATCCACTTGAACTTCTTTACCTGGGCGCGTTTGGAGGCCGATGTGTGCAATGTCTCTCACCCAAACCTTGAGTCGCTGAAGACTGACATTACGAGGTGCTGGCACAAACATGGACAAGCCACTAACATCCAGCGTGTCTGCACGCTTCAGGTCTCGTGTGGAGGGAGTGACTGAGGCTGAGGGTGAAATACATTGGGTAGCTGCAGACGTGATGACCTGGTTGTGAATGTCTGGAAAAATAAATGTCATTGGAATAATTATTTCCTTTGTTTGGTGCAGGTCCTCTCAGATGTTCCATAAGCCGTTCCAGCTAATTTTCATGCGAAACCCTGTACACTGGTATACTTGCATTTGAGTGTGCCTTCAAAATAATTAATTGTAATTTGTTTTAATAAATTTATATTTTTAGCAAATGCAAACTACCAATGAGTAGGCATAGTTATTTTTTGTATAATTTTTGTTGTTATTAATTAATCAACATTTGACGCCCCTGTAGGCCCAGGACGGCAAAAATGCAGCCTCATCGGAAAAAAATCCTAGATCCGCCCCTCATGTTTGAAGATACGGTGCCCCAATTTCCCGGAAAAAATGCGCCCCAGTTCCCGGAAAAATGTGCCCCTGTTCCCCGAAAAATGCGCCCTCGCTCCCCGGAAAATGCGCCCCTATGCCCTACCGCCCTCCCCCTCTTCGAAAAAATATGGATCCGCCCCTGTCCCTATCAAAAGATGGTTTGGTTCCATATTGCTGTTGTTTGGTCCATAAGGGGGCAGTTTCCTATTCAGTTAGGTGATGGGGCTTTAGCCCCCCCCCCCCCAACTTGGCTTCAGCTTCCCCGAACTTGGACGAGGAAGTGTGTCAAATCCTGGATTAGGTACTTAAATATGTATTTTGTGGATTTTGATGGTAATGTAAGTTATTTTTTCCCAGCTCAGCCCCCAAAATGACTTTTCTTGAGAAGGTACGCTCCAGCTGACTTCCATCAGGAGCACGTTCAGTCTGCGTGTTCTCTGTTCGTCTGGCGTCGTCTGCCGCGGCCCGACGACATACGAGCCCTGCCGACCGGTCCCGACCTAAAAACAACGGCCCGGCTTGTTCTGACTCTGCACTATATAGCACCTGTTCCTACTGAGCTCCATTGTGCCGGCCGGCGACACACAGGTGTGTCGCGTCTCTCCAGGGCACCTCCCTCCCGGCGGGGACATGTCAGCTCCTCCCGTACGTCTGCCGTCTGCCACCTGTCCCCGCGTGTCTGCCGGAGCTGTCACCGCATGTCTGCTGGAGCTGTCACCGCGGGCTCGCGCAGAGTGACTGGTGGCGGGTCGGCGTCACCCGGACCGCGCCGCAGCCAGTGAGACGGCACCCGGAGTCTCGGGCGGGACCAGGAGGAGCTGCTGCCGTTTGTGGTGGGCGAGTGGTGATGTGGTGACCTGGGCGAGTGACGTCAGAGGACGGGGAGGTGGACGGCGGGAGGGGTTGTAGGACCTCTGAGGAGCGTCTGAGACAGGACCGGCGCCGCCTCCATCGACATGTTAGCCGCTGTTGGTGAGTACCGAGTGTCGTTCGGTAATTGTATGCAAGTGTGTGTGTGTGTGTGTGTGTGTGTTGGTGTGTGTGTGTGTGTGTTGTGTGTGTGTGTTGTGTGTGGGTGTGTGACAGACAGACATAGATACAGACAACATATATCAACCCGCGCCCCGGTGGGCCTTTGAGACAATTTCGCCATGATGGGGGGTCAAAATGTCTAACTAAAAAACTAAAAGGGTTAGAAAGACGCGGAAAAAAACGTTCGGAAGCTCTGGACATAATTTATAAACATAAGAATTTGTAAAGAACATTTTTGGCCCAGGTCAATATTGAGGTTACCAGAGGTCATCAAAGATCAAATATTCCCGTTTTAGGACTTCGCTTCGAACAACCCCAAAATATCTCTGGAACTATGATATCTAGGAACAAACGGAAACAAAAACAATCGAAAGCTCTTGAAAAGTTCATGAACATGAGTATCCTCCAAACTGAGCACAAGTCAATAGTTAAGGCTCCAGAGGCGATCAAGGGTAAAAAAATGCAATTTTTGGTCGAACTTGTTTTCCTGATTTTTTTTTATCTACAAATGATAGAGCAGTTATTTTAACATCAACGTGTTTTTGTCTCGTCAAGGCGCTTTGAAACGCATAATATATGGTGACCTAGTAAGGTCAATTACAAAGTGGGGTGACGCGTCCAGACGAGACAAACACAGTGGTGTCATCCGCTTGTCTCTACCTTTATTCTATCAATAGTTGTTAGCAAATAATTGCTGATGACCTCATATGACCTCAGATGACCTTACAGAGATCACTGAGCAACAATTGCACCTTGGTCATCAATAATGAGCTAAAATATCATGATTCAGAATGAATCAGCCCGCTCCAATGCATATTGTCTGAAAAGGAAGCATTTGCTTATTTTCCCGTTCACTTATAATGGGTAGGTCAGGAAATTGACCTAACCTTAGATCACCGATGCAAAAACCGAGATGCCCAAAGTTCAGATACTTATATGATCTTATGAAATCCTGAAAGTTGTAAATCTCTCGGACAAAGACTGCGGATTTGGCACGATTACAAACATTTTAGGAGGAAAGGTCACTTGACATGAACTAGTGACCTGACCTGAGATGGCCTGAAGTTGTGGGTAATTTATTCCTAAACAGCTGTACAAAATTTGGCGGCGCTGCGTGCCGTTGTTTTCATGCTATTCAGGAAAAACCTCGGGGGGGGTCAAAATGACCCGCCTACCAGAGCGAGGGTTGAGATAGAATTGCATGATAAAAGTCGCAAAGAATAATAGCATGACAGCAGGTTACGCATATTATGAAAGATGTCAGGTTCGTGTCGATAGCAGACTGGGAAGTTTTGGGAAGTGACCGATCATCTAGGATTAAATTTATTTGCGTGCTAATTGTAATTTTGACAGGTCGGATGAACTTCGATCATGATGTGTAGAATACATGGTATAGAGATCGAGGGTTCGTATATCCTTATCACTTCAAATATATGATTCATACCGGATGCAATCATACCACATTACTATTGTAATATATGAGTATATACTCATAAGGGAGACTGGGGAACGCCGAACTACGAGAAAAGCCTAAATGGTCAATTACGTCTAAACGTGTGGGAGGTGCCGGATTCTGCTAACAGCTCCAGAAGGCTAAGCTATAAATGGTGTGTTGTTGCCAAAATGCGGACATTTACTGAGATGCAGGGCGGTTGGAGCGCTTTTTGGGTTACGTAAGAATCAACAAGTAATTTGAGAGGGCTATTCTTTTTCGTTGGTGCATGGTGATTGGATAAATTAATAATTGCGCCCGCATCTGCAATGTATAATAATAACCCAAACATACAATGCAGGTATTTGACCACACGGTCAAGCTCTTGACAGCAATAGATAATATAAATGTATCCCAGGGCAAAGCCGAAATAGCCCTGAAAATTTCGCGTTGCCAAAATTTTGTTTTGGTTACGAAAAAATTGGTCCTTTGAAAGAGGGTGTTCCTATTTCCATAAACATTTTCTCCAAAATGGCATCCTTGAAAAATAAAATAAAACTGTGGCTGCAACGCTCGCAGATAAAAGTTAAATTGTACAATTTTAAATATCGCTACGTTTGCGGAATATTCTAGTCTGTGGCTGCATACAAATGGATTTTAATAAAACAAAAATACTTCGATGGAAACGCTTAAAGCTCATAAACTTTAACCCACACACTGACGGGGGACTGAGCCAACTTAAAACCGACACGACGGGGAGATAACGGCCCTCAGATATCTCGAAAACTACGCAACGGAAGCGAAAAACGGCGTTAGGTAGGCCGTGACGAGTACTAGAGAAAATATGTGCATTTTATCAGGTCAATATTGAGGTCACCAGAGTCCAAAACAGGTCAAATTTTATCATATTTAGAGTAAATTGAGCATTGCTTTACATAATCCGGGCTAGCTCGTTAACTAAGATAGCTAGGAACATACGATAAAAATCACTGGAAAGCCCTTGACATGTTGTTTCTGCAACATGTCCTCAGATTTGAGATTGGGTCAATAGTTGAGGCTCCAGAGGTCAGCCAGTGTCAAAACGTTTAATTTCACGGAAAAGTTGTTTGCTAATATGTCGTACTTATACAAGCTAGAGCAATGCTTTTATCATCAACGTGTTTCTCTCGTCACGGCGCATCGAACAATATATCGGATTATCAAATAAAAAATGACCTGACCTGACCTGAGGTCATGCCAAGGTCAAGTCAACTTTTATAGCACTTGATGGCAATCGATAAGAGAAACAGAATGGTGAAAACCCTATCACTCTGCCCCACGTAGAAGATGAGTTATTGTATAAAATAACTCATCTCAAAATAACTTATGAAAAAAAGCTTATGCCCTGGGGGCTCATTGGATTTGACCTCAAAAAGGTCACGGAAGACAATTACAACATGCATTCTTCTGCTTAGCTCCAAAGTAGAGATATTGATTAATACTAACCAAATTTAGTTAGGTTTGTTCGATTGGTCCGCATTTTATTTTTTCATAGTGGCGGATCTAGAAAACAGACAAGTCGTCGTTTGTTGGAACTTTTAGGGGGCAAATAATAGTTTCAGGACCTTGGGAGGACATAGCTCCTTCCCCCGGATCCTCCCTTAGCTGGGTGGGCCATTTTGTCCAGGAGCCCTTTTTCTGGAAAAGCTGCCCCCAACCGAAAATATGTGGCGCCGGCCCTGCGGTTAATGGTAATTGAGCCGACGGCGGCGCGAGCTATAGCTGATCCATTTCACGATGGCGCACAGTGCACAAAATATATCCCTGTTCCTGTTTTACTGAACGACATTATTGCAAAGTGCGTAACAAAACTAAATGATGTTCAGTTTTGTGTGAAGTGCTACTGTTATTATACGCTGGGAACCATTGCTTTAGGCTTCGAGCAACAGTATATGTGTTCACTTATATTCCTGCTCCTAGATGGCGCTAGTAGTGAACGCCTGAAGTTATACTGTACCGCTTAGCTTGAAGCCGATTTTTGCAGTGTGCGCATTAGGCAACGATCAATTCTGGGTTTCAAAATGGGATTCAAATTACCTTAGACGCTGAGCGCCACTGCTTTAAAAGAATCAGTAAGATAGGCACTAAAATTCGTTCATGAATGAGTGTGCGGGTGGAATCGCGATGCGGTGATTTCGCGTTTTTGTACGATGATTTGTTCTGTCACACTAGGTTAACCCCTGCTGGGGTTAACGCCACTGCCTAGTGCCTGCTGGGGCAGATTCTGCCCCCAGTAGTTTTTCGCCTGCCACTTCTGAACCTTGAAAGCGTCTTGAAACTTTTGGAATTTTCCAAGAATTGAATGACACGTGTTATGTCAAAATTTTGACAACATCGGCTTGGCAGAGGCAATGTTCTTCAATATATAAAATGCTCAATGCTCAATGCTCAATGCTCATGTTTTGGGAGGTCGTTACGAATGCAGTTGTGCGGCGCATACTTCCTTCGTAGTTTGCGGTGGAATAAAAGCGTGATAAACTATATCACTGCTATATACATCATACATACGTGGATTATACATATTTTGGGGTTTAGGTGCACTCAGGTATATCAAATGGGAGGCGATGTCCTCCGTCAAATTAGGCCCAACTTCAAACTAGTAAGATGATAAAAGGCGTTCCGCACATGGTGCCCCCCACGTTGTTTACCTGGATCCGCCTATGCGCATTATATTGCATTTAACAAATTACAGCAACAAAAGCCACATGTCACATGTGACGTTTCTATCATCCCAAACAGTCAAGACCAGCACATAATATTTACCAAAAAATCCCCTCATTTTTCATTCCTGAGTACGCATATTATTTTTCATTTTGGTACCTGTCCATTTTATATATTGAAGAACATTACATTGGAAGCACAAAAACGTTTCGGGCATGACAATCGGTCGAACCACATGGCTGCACAATACCTTGAAAAATACGCGATAAAAGGGACATGGACATTATGATAAATGTATTTTTTTTTTTTTTTTTTTTTTTTTTTTTTTTTTTTTTTTTTTTTTTTTTTTTTTTTTTTTTTGCCTACTGCCTGAGCGCCCATTTTTGACCAAAAAATAATTTTTCAAGGTAAAAAAAGATCGTGTTCACGAGGAATCAAATGGTGTTGCCCATCGAAATCGGCCGAGCAGTTTCTCGAGATTCGTGGGGGGGGGCAGAATCTGCCCCCCGCAGGTTAACGTAATTCTGGCTACCCGCAGGGAATAGGGTTAAAGAGAATGTTTTACCTTTTTGAAAGCGGACAAATATAAGCTGGTTGTAGTTGAAACTATGAAGTAAGTGCTGCTGAGAACGATGGCGATATTTTTCTCTTGAAAAGTTACTTAACTTTATCAAAAGCATTATGACGTAATGTTATTGAACTAAAGCGAGCTATAGAGAAAACATTAACGCTGCCAAATATATGGCACAATCGTTTTAGGCCAATCTGACGACCTAAATAAAAACATTGTGATTTGTGAAGCTGTTTTTTCCTCCGCACAGAACGCAATGATGAGCATTACGAAATATCAATATTTGCTTAAAACAAAATCAATTAATAACGAAGACTTCAAACAACGCGAAAGACTTAAACTTGGACCGGAACGTATCGCATTGGTCGTTGCTTACATCGTGCTCGGTAATTCAGCCAAGGTTCGGGAAATACAGGTTGTCTGACTTACAGGACCAACAATCTTGAGGTGCCTGTCATCCAATCAGCGGCGGCACTTGCATAGACCCCCTTCTGCAAATTACAAAATAAATTGCTTAACCCGCGCCCCACTGTGCCTCTGCATTTCCTTCGCCCGACTGGGGGCTAGCCACTGAAATTTTCCATGGACATAGTTGTCCTCAAATTTGTCCTCAGGTCCATTGTTTAGGCTCTAGAGGTCATTTAAGTCAAAAATGCTGATTTTTGCAAACAATATTTTCGCGAATAACTTCTTACCTTACAAAGATAACACAAAAATGTTTACGCCATCGTGTTTGTCTCGTCAAGGCGCTTTGAAATATGTCAATTGGATCATGTTAGGTCAACTTAAAAAATTACCTCAGGTAAAGGTCAAGTGGTGACCCAAGTAGGTCGTGTTGCATATCAGGAGATGTGTCTTGATGAGACAAACACATTGGTGAAAGTTACACTTCTCTATCTTCATTATGTTTAGAGTTATTGATCGAAAAGGTGTTGTGGTGACCCGATGACCTCAGATGTAAGGGTCCCTGGAGCACACCTGCACTTGTATACATAATATCTAATTATAGACATTGTCCAGAAGGAATGAACTGATGAGTCGTCGAAAAAGAAAGGCATTTTAATATTTCATTGAAACTTATAATGGGAGGTCACAAAATTGACCCGACCGTCAGGCACCGATATAAAAAATCCGAGATACAATTTGTGATCACCTGATGACTTGGTGTAATCCTAAAAGTTTTGAATATCGATCCGTTAGAAACTGTGGTGCATGGCACGACCAAAACTGTTTGGTAGGTGGGGTCACTTGCACTGACTGGTGACCTGACCTAACCCGATACGAAACTTAAATTTTCGCAAAATGTGCGGAAAGGATCAATAATTAGTTATGCCAAATTTGACGGCGCTACGCGCCTTTTTCGTTATCTTGAAAAACAGGAGGGGGTGTTTAAACACCCCCTCCTGTTTAAACACCCCAGTGGTGCGCGGGTTAATAACGTTATGTTTTTTATAGTATTTTATACTTTTCAATAACAGCCAAGGATAATTGCTATCTCAGTTCAAAGCTAATACAAAGGTGAAACATTCCCTTGAAAGGGACACTGCCACATTAACATTATATTTGAGTTGAGATAGCCATTTTGAGTGCTTGGCATTGAAATTATGTATGGTATAAGTTAAACAACCAGCCGTTAGGGTGATCACAAATAATTGTGAAGCTTGGATCTTGACATCTGTAAAAAATAATGTCCATGTGTTCGGTACATGGAGCCAGGACCGATATCGTCATCTTCTTTACTAAATATTGCATGATAGTCCGACTTGTTTTTTACAGCATGACGCCGTACATTAGCCGTACTTGGGCATCCGCTGAAGGTTTTTCTCTATTTCCAGAAAATTCTTGATGATGACGTCATCAGCCCAAAAGTATTAAAAATAACTTTTTATGAAATTTAGCACTGTTTGTGAAAAACAATTAACAAATGTCATAATCGTGTTCGGCAGCAATTACTTCATATTTAGCATCACAAGTGGCGTGCATTGAGAGCTTTTGGGAAGGTGGCAGTGTCCCTTTAACCTTGCCTTTAATCCTATTCCTTGCGAGCGGCTAGAATTGCGTTAACGTGCGGGGAAGGCAGATTCTGCCCCCCCCCCTCCAGAGATATCGAGAACCACTTGGTCGATTTCGATGGCTCAAACACCATTCAATAAATAATCAAAAGATGTTGGTACTGAACTTATTTTTCTTCAGAAATGTGGGGATGGGGAGCAAAAAATACGGAAATTTTCGGTGTTTTTTAAATAGTCATTACGGCCATGCAACTCGACTGATTATCATGCCCAAAACCTTTTTGAGCTTCAAATGTACTGGTATTTAATATATCAAAAGGGCAAGAACCAAAGTGAAAAATCATAGGCTTATTCAGGGAATGTAAAATGGAGGATTTTTTATAACAAAAATGTGCGGTTCGTGATTGTTTTGGACGATATGAACGTCACATGTGGGCATTATTTGCTGTAATTTGTTAAATTTAAGATATTGCGCATCCAGATAAACATCGTTGGGGGCACAATGTGCGTAACACCTTTTAGCATCTTACTAATTTGAAGTTGGACCTAATTTGACGGAGGGTATCGTCTCCCATTTGATGCATCTGAGTGCGCTTTTGCCCCAGAATATGTACAATCCAAGTATTTATAATGTATATTGCAGTTTCAACGTTTTTGACGCATTTATTACACCGCAAACTACAAGGAAAGTAGGTATGCGCCGCACAATCGCATTCGTAACACCCTCCCCAAAATCTGAGCCTGGCACCGCCTCTGCTGGACCGATTTTTTTATCCAAATTTTTGTCCCAACCCGCGTTATTCATTACTAGCAAGAAGTCACAAAGTTTCAAGACGCTAAGCCTAACGGTTTAGAAGCGGTAAGCGAAAAAAAAAACGAGGAGGGCAGAATCTTACCAAGGAATAGGGCAAGGAAGGAATGGGGTTAATTGCAGTTTTGCTGCAGTGCCGTCCTATCCTAAACACCGACTCAAAAGGACTCTCTGCCCCGTTGATAATATGGAGATAACCAAGTGAATAAATCGTAAGATTGTATCACTTTTATTTAACAGTAGATACACGAGCATAAGGCGCCGACTGGACGAGCTATACACACAGGGGCGCAGACAGTGGGGCAGAGGGAGCAATGCCCCCCCCCCCATTCCATTGGACCGACTTTTACGTTAAAAATACTGGCGACGTCCCTGTTTACGACTTTTGAGAGGCGATATAATACGAAATATAATAACCTGAATCCGGGGCATATTTTTTTCTCGCATTTTTTTCGGTAGGGGCTTTGCTGAGGGGCCTCTGGAATAGGAAATGCCATGACCCCCCCTCCCTTTGTCCGAGGTCTGGCTACGCCTCTGTATACACATATTTGCTATCTCAACTAGTCAGTTAACTAATGGTGGCGGCCTCCATACCTACTCCATAGGCCTCCAGTCTCCAGAGGCGGCAGAGCAAATAGCAAAGCTGATAACCGAGCACCTTCAGCGAGGCTGTGTGCACAGCTCTAAGCTCTCCCTATCACCTGTTTACAGAGACGAGCCTACGTTAACTAAAGAACGTTGTTCCAGCCGCGACGATCGTCCTGCTACTGTCACGTGACCTGCTGTCACGTGCTCAGCCGGTGGTGATCGACGGTGTAACACTGCCAGAGGAGAGCTCCTACGGCTACCACAACCCCACTGGGGACAACACCACCATTCGGCAGTACATTATGCAGGAGCAGCGTCCCAGGACGTACCTCATGTGCCCACAGGGATTCGCCATCGAAAAGGTAGGTGTGATGACAACTGAATGCATAATGGAGATAGGTACTTGTATTGGTTGCTCTGCTGTGTGTAGTACCTACATACTGAGTACTGACCCAAGATGAGCATACATACAGGGACTGAATGGTAAATCGTTAAAATGTCAAAATTAAATACTGGATTTCTTATTATTATTTTAGTTATTAGTTAACTATTGTGTAGACATATCTAACTATTCTTTGAAATATATTTGTGGCACTAATCTCAAACCACCTGCAACAAACTGAATGAAAACAAATGTTTTAAGTGGTTTTCATTATAAGCGCTGTCCCCCGCCTAGCCGTTACAACTATTAAAACTGTCAGAGCGGGATTATAGCAAAGGCGGATCCAGATTCCAGGGGGCCAACGGGGCCATGCCCCCCCCCCAAGACTGTTCAAAGTGACAAAACTATGTTTTGCCCCCCCCCCCCAAGCGGGGGAGAAAAACTAACAATTTATCGTAAAAATTGCCTTGCAGCAGTCAAAAATTTCAGCTATCAGAGCAAAAAATGCAAAAATTTTCGCGGCTGCTGCTTTCGCGGCATGACACATGAGTCCCAATTTTAAACAAATATCGGAAAAAAATGCCTTTGCAGCAGCAAAATTCAGTATCCACAGCCAAAAGAAAGAGAATTTCGTTATGCCTTTTCGTGGCATGACCACAAGTTTCCCAATTGCTTATATAATTGGAATGGGAAAATAATTACATTAATTTTCTTGCTATTGCTTCTTGGCGGTAATTGCTGGCACCGGACCCACTCCCTTCTTAAAATATTAACTTTCAAAGCGGGCCTACATTTATATCTAGTCTGCGAGTTCCGAAAAGAAGCGACGCGAAACGCAAAGACGCGGACATTGGCACTCGGAAGCTGCTTCAATGGTGGCCCAACTTCTGGACTGAAAGAGCTACAGGTGACCCAGGCCAGGACCCATCTCCGGAGCCATCTCCCCCAGGCTCTCTCAGATTCACAGGGACCATTTATGAGCGAAAAAGTCGTTCTCTGCCTCTTGCTGTTTTCAAACCATTTGCACTGTTACCAGTTGTTTGTTACAGCTCGATACATATGTAAGCAGTTATTATTATCATATGTACCATTGAGTGCTGACTGCCAAAGGTCATTGTAATTTACTATCCGAAGAATATGTAGGTATATGAAAAACTACCTTTATTTAAAGATTTGCATCATACCGAGATGTGCAACCAGGAATAGGGATAACCGATGCCAGGCTCCACTCACGGTCTGATTCCAGCATTAAAAAACAATTCCACGACCTAAAATTAAAATTTTCACACCGCTTCGCGGCGTCACATCAGTGGCCATGTCGTCATAAAGAAGCCATCGCTACCTATCGTCTTCGGTTCGTTGTAACGGTGAATTGAATTACTAGCATGTTTAGCTTGTTATTCTTGATAAGGCCTACCGCCTATTTTGCTGGATATTATCAGGCAAAGCCGTAAAAAATTCGCGCCGCTTCGCGGCGCTAAATAAATAGCATTAAAATCCACATTACAAATGCTGCAAAGGATTGAATAAAAACATAAAAATTAGTCGAATTTTTTCGTCGTTTTAGTTGATCTTCTCGACTAAAAAATATCGGCGACGCCCCTGGGTACTGCTGACAATTGTCATGGTTTTGCTCAGTTTTATCGGGCCGGACGCTGGCAGTGTCGGAACAAGAAAAACTGCAAGCTGACATTTTGCAATATCCCAAAAGGTCAAAAAGCTTTAAAAAATCATTAAAAACCCTGAGGTTGCAGAATAAAGTGGCAAAAATCCGGGGTGAAATTCGAAATTGGGGGTAGGTAATATTCGCCCAAAACGGTCCCCCCCCCCAGACGGCCGGCTGGATCCACCCTTGGATTATATCAGACAGCTTATTAAAGAGGTCTGGTCGCCTCCCCTGCCAAACATAAAACAGATAAGGAAGACTCCAAAAACTTTTGGGGTCAGGTAACCCCTCAACCCCCACCTCCGGGCCGCGCCACTGCACTGGCGGAGAGTGGCGTGGCACCATGCGACCTCGGGCCGGCCCGGGCCGGTCCGCCATGCCGGTCGGTCGGGTGCAGTCGGCTATTGCGCAGTGTGTTGCAGGGGGCGCCAGGCTCGCGGCCAGCGGCCATTTGCCGAAGTGAAGTGACAGAGAGTGCTTGCTCCAAAATCTTGGTAAGTACGTACTGGTAATTATTCACTGTAGCTGTTGTTCTTGTATGTCGTGATGAGCTAGCTGTGTTTTGCTCCAGAGTTTTGGGTTGCGTATTCCCCATGATCTAGGTCGTCGGATGTTGTTCAGCATAAATCAATTATAATTGTTGTCTCTGCGGTGTTTTACAACCTTGCTATCTTTGACATATAGGATTTCAGCTAGAAGCGGCTCGCTATGTTTTGTTTTGTTTTTAAATTGTACCTATATAGGCTCTACGCCATCCATCCAGAGGTACTTTCTTTGTGTCTTTGTGTGGTAGCACCGAGTCCGAATCGATGCACCGATGGCCATGGGCAGTGGCGTTGCAATCTGCAAAGAACTAGGGGGAGCTGGGGGACGACATCGTTCTTAAGACGAATATTTTCATGCAACGTCTATCGCCCTAATGTTAAAATGAAATAAAAAGCTTGTTGGACTCGTCCCCGCCGTCGGCTCCCTTCTCCCGGTATCGACGCCCATGGGCATGGCAGTGGGACAGAGTAATGATTGCGTTGCTGATAGAGCGCCGCCGCCGGTGGCCGTGACGTGTGGACTGTATAGGCGGAACACTGCGGCACACAGTACTGGGGAGGGGGATTCCCGTGTCGGGCCGGACGCTGCTATGCTACCGCGTCATTCCCGAAAACCCAGGCGGAGCCTGACTCAGAGGTCAAGGTTCATTGAAATATTAGTCAAGGTTCATTGAAATAAAGATCAATATCACACTGAGTAAATATCCGATTAATTTAGATGGTTCAGGCAGGTGGATATATGCTAAATTCTGCAAAGTATGCTTGACTGCCTTTATACCTTCGCCCGGTGGTTCATTTTGACCATATCCCCACGGCCCACCCCCATGCAATGAAGTTTTTCGGGAAGCGGGCAAATGTCGACGCGCAGGGCCAACAAATTTGACGCAGTTGTTTGAAAATCAATCTCACACATTTTGTGACTTTGATTTGACCTCGGTTCATCTCAGGTCATGTTGCTAGGTCACGTTAAGTAACCTTACTTCCCAAAATGTTTGTTGTACCAAAGCCAGAACTCAGAAGGTTTTACTGAAATTGTTAGTCACAGTAGTTAATTTGGGCATCAGTGGTGAAACCTTATGCATTCGGTTGAGGGAGGCCCAACGTCCGAATGCTCAAAATAAAACTAAATGTCCAATACTATATACCTACAAAGTGTAGGTATAGTTTGAATATTCCTAGTTATACTTATTATAAAACTATTATCATTATTACAATGATGGAATCATTCTGTCCTTCTCATGCAGGACAAAATACCATATACCAAAACATTTTGTTCTCCAATTTTCTTTTATTCTTCCTTCAGCCCATACAATTTACAGATTGCTAGTTATCGGAAATTTACAGCTTAACACCGACGGGTAATAACATTCATTTTTTAAGGAAGCGCAGCCATGTTCACGATGGCTTATTTTGCGCGAAATGTTTTCAAACATTTTAAAATGTTTTATGTTTTAGTAGTAGCCGTCTTCACGATGGACTAATTTGCGCGAAATGTTTTAACCCTCGCCCTACAGTCCCGAAGGGTGAGGGTTAAAACTATTTTTTCGCAAATTAGCCCATCGTGAAAGTGGCTTCTGCTAAGACATTTTAACATTTTAACATTTTAAAATGTTTTAAAACATTTCGCGCAAAATAATCAATCGTGAAAACGGCTAGTAGCACAATTTTGAAGCCGTAAAATGCTAAACTATCGCCATCGGTGGCCAACTAAAAAATGCATCTGAAAAACACGTTCCTCTTATATAATTATCATATACCAGCCGAAGTCAACACAATTTAACTGACTCCGACTAGGGGCCCTATAGGCCGACTGAGGGCCACTCAGGCCGACTAAGGGCCCCTCAGGCCAACCGAAGGCCTCCTCAAGCTGACCGAAGCCCCTCAGGCCGAAAAGCCCCTCATCACCTAAGGCCAGAAAAGGGCTTTCTCAAGTCGACCAAGTTGACTGCAGGGTCCTTCAAGCCGACCGAGAGCCCCCTAAGTCCGTCAGAGAACCCCTGCAGACCAATACCCCCTTCAGGCCGTATGAGAGCCACTCAAGCTAACCAAGGGCCCCTCCGACCGAAACAAGTCCCTCCAAGCTGACTGAGGTCCCCTCAGACCGAAGGAGAGTCACTCACACTCAGGCCGACCGAGGATTCATCAGGCCCACTCAGGGCCCCTTCAAGCTGACCGAGGGCCAATCAGGCCAAGCGAGGGTCCTTCAGGCCAAGCGAGAGCCACTCATACAAACCGAGGGTCTATCAGGCCCACTCAGAACCCCCTTAAGCCGACCGAGGTCCCATCAGCAATACCAAGGGCCGCTCAGGCCGACTGAGGCCCCTCAAGCTGACAAAGGGTCCATCAGGCCGATAAAGTGACCCTCAGACCGAAAAAAAATCCTCAGGCCAACTAAGGGCCCGTCAAGCCGAACGAGGTTCCCTGAAGCCGATTGAGGGCCCCTAAAGTTGGCCAAAGACTTCTGAGGCCGACCAAACTGACCAAATCCAGACCGACTGAGGACCCGTCCAGGCCAAGGAGCCCCTCCCCCCGACTGAAGAAGAGCTCGTCAGACCGACTGGACCCCCTCAGGTTGACCAAAAGCCTCCTCAAGCCGAGGTTCCCTCTAGGTTGACCGAGGACCCCCCCCCTCCCCCTATGCCGACCGAGGGTCTCAATGCCGACCGAGCTCCCCTCCAGCCCCAACGACGCTCATTCAGGCTGACCGTGGGGTCGTCAGGTCAACCAAGGAGCCCTCAGGCCGACCTCGGTTAACCCCTGCTGGAAGAGCCATGGACCACTAGGATCCCTCGTCGCTACGACGACCCAATGCCCTTCGATGGCTCGATCCCCTCCAAGTTTCTTCGTATTAAACTATTATTTTAGCATGGATGTTTTATATTTAGGATATTGCAATAGCAAGGAGCCGAAAAGGCTGCATTAACTATCAGCCTTATTACAGGCAAACAAACTTACAACAATTCCACCTACACCATTTAAATACACCATTTAAATAGAGCACTCCGACCGCTAATTCAGCATGCTCCCTGTCCGGTATTCGCTAATCTGAACGCTTGAGCCTTGTATCTACGGACTTGTTAGCAGAAGGCAATCTAAGCCACCAACTTATCCATGATCAAATAATCGAAAAAACAGTCGCAGATGGAAGCAAAATGCTTGTATACTTCTAAGATAAAATACTCCCAAGATGAAATCACATCTTGATATATAACCAAATACGCAAAATTCAAAACAAGACAAACTGTTCGGATAATCTTCGAAATTTTTGAGGGGCAGAAGTTTTGTAAAACATTTGGGAGGTCCGGAGCACCATTGGGAGGGCTCAGTTAAGCATGGCGGGGGGGGGGTTCGGGCCCTCCCAAAGAGATATAAAGTTCCGCCCACCCCTGATATAGCCTACGATAATGGAATAATCCCATTATTCGGATCGGACCTCATGAGATGATGATCGTCAGGTACATAACAATAAAAACAGGCTTCAGGTACTTTGCTATTAATATTACTCGAATAATTATCAGTTATCTTAATTTTTATTATTGTGGTCGTATGATTTAGTCGTCCGTCGGTCTATACCAGAGACTATCATGGTGTCCAAACCCCACGCCCCAGCCGAAGCCCATGAACACCAAGCCCAGACCCAGACTAGACCCATTCAAATTCATAATATTGATACCCATGACCATTGAGGCCCATTCAGATAAGACAGATAATTATTTTCACAAAATTTGCAACTATTACCCTAGCATCAGACATGGGGGCCAAGATCTAAAACAAGATCCAGGATCCCTAGGATCCAATATCTGGATCTTATTGAATCCTGGATCTTGCAAGATCATTTTGTTGTGGGATCCTGTGGATCCTGGATCCTGTACATTATTTTGTCATTAGATCCTGTGGATCCTGGACCCTGGAAAATTGTTTTGACGTGGGATCCTGGAAAATTAGTTTGTCGTGGGATCTTGTGGATCTTGTTAAGCATCTAATATACTAAATATTTCACTGTTTGTGGAGCTGAAATATACAATACATGTATTTCATTCATTGTAAACTTCATTACTCAATGCCAATGGTGTAAGACTTACATGTGGTGATCAGACACGGCAATTAAAAACGGGGTCCAGGATTCCTAGGATCCAAGATCTGGGATCTTGTTGGATCCTGGAATCCTGTAAGGAGTATTTTGTCGGGGATCTGTGGATCGTTGGGATCCTGGAAAATAATTTTTGCGTTGGATCCTATGGATCTTGGATCCTGGAGAAAAAGGGAAATGTGGGATCTTGTGGATCTGGATCCTTGAAAAACAGTTTGTCTTTGGATCCCTGTGGATCTTGGATCCTACTTTTTGGCCTTGGCACATGTCTGCCTAGCATGTTGACTTTCATACTATTAAAGAAATTATATTAGGCACCTGTGTGTTGCTGTTTATTTGACTTATCGAGCACTTTGTGGTCAACAATCAACATGATGATATTGGATCAGACTTAAGCTCAGACATGATTTGAAAAATATTACTGCCCTATTACTTACCACGATTTATTGCTGTAATTGAATTGCCAAAGTCTATTGTTAAGGTGTCCTATATCATTACGAGCGAGCGCGGAGCGAGTTCTCATTGAATATCGGATTTTTCTCACATATAAGCGGCCGACCCGACCCGGCCCGGCCCGGCCGGGCC